>JALLAY010000159.1:0-19811 GCA_036939635.1 Cyclotella baltica | reverse complement strand
GTCTAGGATATCCTCACACAGGGGTTGTTGGAGACTCCATCAACCAGACATAAAATTTTCCATATAAATCAGGCATTCCTAAAAGAGCACTCTAGAGAGGGAAGAGAGGTTGCCGGTGTGTTTGTTCCCCTTTTGTTTTGGGCTGAAGTTGAGGTTGAGGTTGAAGACAGTGCAGGTCATCGTATCAACATCTTGAGGTTGTGGTCATGAAGTCTTTGGTCTTCGGTGCCAGACACATTGACACATCACCTCCATCAACCGCAACACAAACACAAAACCACCGCAAAGCTTGTTCTCTTTTCAGTCGACGAGTCGACCGACGATTCGACTGACGATTGTTTCTCGTCGTCACATCGCAGTGCAACAAAAAAAACAACCGTCAGTAGACAGCATGGATGCCGTCGTCCGGTTGTTAATCTAATGTGAGTAGTTTGCAGATGTATTCATTCTCGCAACTGCACGATGCCATGAACCAAAACGTCGCGAAGGAGTTACTTTGGATATTGTGATAACCGTTTCGGTCCATCGTTTGTTCTTCGGAGCCATGGCCAATTCGTCTGCAGTGCGAGCTACGTCGTATCTTTCATCTGACTGTTTTGAGTTCGATATTGCATTTCATTGTGGATTCTAACATTCTGACCAGTCTTTTCCAGTTGTCCGTGGCAGAGCAGATTTCATGATCAAAAACCGGGGCTGTATCTTTGAAAGACTTCCAGAACCTCCGGGGTTATTCAGATCGGACCAAGTTCAAGCGGAATTATCTCATTTTGCCACAACATGCGGATATCAGACATTTTGCTTTGTTTGTATTCCGTAAAATAATCAATCATCCAATCATAGCGAAGAATAACTCCGTATCGTACAACACAAATCATTGGTTCTTTTGCTTTTGTCGTTCTCCTTTTTTAAAATTTCCAAATCAAGGTCGACGGAGAAATGCTCAACGAATCAATACTGTCGTAATCAGAGCCAGGGGAGTTATCGCCAATAAAGAACTGGAGCAATGTTGATGCTTTGGTCTTTTCCCTCGTTTGCCTCTCGATCCCTCTCGATCTCACGCGTAAATTGCCTAACAAAAAAGGAAAAAAAGGTTTTTTCCAAGGTTTTTGCCTTTCCTTTCGATCGACGATCGATCGAATCACCCTTTCCAGTGCTTTCTCTCCTCCACCGTGGCGAGATCGCCACTATTTTGAGTAGCCCTCGGCGGGGCTCCGGTATTCGAACTTCGGTAGTTTTTCTTTTAGTCGATTTGGCTGTATCTAGCCCGAGATTGACTTACCCTCGAAAAGGGAGTTTCAAAATAACAATGATAAAGCAAGAGAGCGTGAGTAAAGAGTGAAATGACAATAACTCTAGTGTTTGTCAATGGATTTAGTCAATCAAGGTGTCTATCTTTATCTACAGATCACAAAGATTTAAATACTACCCTCCGCATCAGCTGAGTGAATCTAGAAGTCTAGACAATTCAGATTTAACCGATTACTAATTACTATCAATTAAATTCGAAGTGCAATATCTGTAGTACCAGAGAGACTCGGTGCATTTTCTGGCCTGTGTAACCCAAAACCACTCGGTCATGACTTTGTCTCCTTCAGCAAGTTTCCAATACAATCGAGACCATGACCTAAGGCAACGAATGGCGTATTGTAGGCTCCAATAAAACAAGGTTGTCTCGATACCACTGATGGTCTGAAAACGTATATACTCAGCTGTTGTAATAAATCGTCGCTTTGGTGATGCATTTGCCATAGAAGATAGTGGCTGTCTCCCGGACAATACTGAATTGTCTTTACACCAGCTGTTGTAATGAATCGTTGCTTTGGCGATCAATTTTATATGAAGATAGTGGCTGTCTCCCAGACAATACTGAATTGCTTTTCCCTTCTGAAGATGTTTTGAACCACTGTGCCGTGGTGGAGCAAAAACAACAGATGACAATTGCTTTTGTGAAGCATTTGCAGTTGACAATAGCAGTTGTCTCTCCAATGCAACAAAGGCAAACTTCATCTGATATATTGAACAGTTGTTGTGTGGCCGCATTTGCCGCAGCCGATATCAGTTGTCGCTCTCCCATCTTGCAATATCTATATCATTGTCGACATAGTGAACCATTACCCAGGCGCCACATTGGCCGTCGACAAAAATGGAAAGTGCCATCGGTCTTGCCAATAGGTACAAAATACAAGTCAGAGCCGAAGGAATGTGCTTATTCACAAGCTTGGTTTTCGTGAGGTAGAAGAGGCAGAATACAAAACCTCAATGTTGTGCAACGGGTGCTTTATCGGCAAACCTCCAAAGTACGGCTCAATGCCCGAAAGGGAAGTTTTGTGGTCAGACATATCAGAAGCGACAGTGTTAGAAGTGTGTCATTGGACAACTCACCATCAGACCTCCCACCAATCCATCCATCAGAGATAATGTCATATGATGACTTTTTCCATGTCCACAGCGGCGATGTTGGGGGTTAGAAGAGGAGCCGAAGAGCTTGCGGTTCTCTTCGGGGATTATTTATCGGACTTCGCACTTGATGTCTTCGAGTTGGACGATGTTGAAAGTGAAAGTGAAAGTCATGGTCTGAAGACTCATCCACTCATCCATCTCTTCATCATCCTTCCTCCCCTATCTCCACGTGTGTGTACTGACCTGTATCAACCATCGCGATCTACTGAAGAATGAAATCAAAGCAAAAGAGTTGAGTGATTTGAATTAATTAATTGAAACAACGTACGCGTGCAAATAACAGCAATTACCTCTGATTCTAGATGCACTCAGCTGATGCTGACAGCAGTTCCTATACCGCTGTGAAGTGGAGATGACGATAGACCCATCAGTTGGATTCGGGCGTTGATCGACACTGGAGAAAATAACAAATCACTTTTTACTCACGCTCTCTTGCTTTGTCCGTATTATTTTCAAATGAGTGTGATCATTTCACGCCCAGAAACATTGGAATTTAAAATAAAAGTGAAATCACGCAAAAAGATGGTTCACGTGGGACTTGGTCGCTGTAAAGTTGGTTCAACGAGTGATGAGTCACAGTTCTATAAAATTTGGATGTATCAGTATGATGGCCGTGACCCACTTATCCTTCTATCAAAATGAAGCCAACACAACACTTCATTGCTACTTTTGTTGAATTAACTCAGACACATTGACTGTGGATCGTCCATCATAGAAAAATATATTCTAGATGTCTTGTGCACTCAAAAGCCCTTCGATTTGAAGGCTTTCTCAAAAAAGGGGGGCGTGAAAAACTACATGCTTCGAGTTAGGGGAAAACTTGATGTAAGGTGAGGTCCACCACTTCTGGGGGTTTGGAGACAGCCGAACTACTGACCAGAATATGGACTAGTGAAACGAATGTTATGAAGATGTAGCTTAAAGCTACTGATTTAATGTTGTGTCAATCTGCTCAACTCAATGTTGATATCCTGGACATGTTCATGTTTGTAATTGTAAAGGATTGGTACAGCAATATGCTTGACTCGGTAGGTGATAATGTTGGAGTTAACAGAGTCAGTGGCTGGGTTGGTATCTGTGAATGTTGGTAAAATGGCTTGACCAAAGCTCTTGTTATGTGCATGAATAGATACAGTCACTGTAGGAACAATCCAATAATAGTTGCTTTGAAACATTTCCATATTTCACTATCTGTAAAGAGCGATGCATTTTTGCTGCTCTGTCTTCCAGTGTACTGCTATGGCATTGACAATTGTTAGAACACAATGGCATCATCTGCAAGTTGCATTTTCTTGAGCATGATCTGCATCCACAAGTTTGCACAGTCCATTTGGCAGCATAATTGATTCAAACATGGGGTAGTCAAAGTAAACTTGAAGTTCTTGCTGTCTGTCTAGCAGCAGTTTGGGGTAAAAGATGGGTCAATGAGGGTGTCTTGATTATAGGAAACAAAGAGAATGATAGTTCTGCAAATGATGCAGCATTTGGAGCTTGTGTGTACTGAGATATCCTAGATAAGAAATTGATACTGTACCCCAGTTCAAGTTCAAGTAGCGAATCTCTGGCCCATACATCATACATGCATCATCTCTCCAAGGATAGATGAGTGGCCCCCACCATATCTTGTGCTTCCAGCTCATGCAGTTGCTTCTTTGTGACAAAAAGCTGTTCCATGAGATCAATCTCATACTGATTGTTTGTACAAAATGGGGTGTGAACTTCCTTCATCTTAGAGTCACCAACCTCCGTCCAGAAAATGTTTCCTCACGATCTTATCCCCGATGCGATCGGTTTGATTATACAATATGCCAAAATGAGATTGGAATATGAGCATTGAGATGTTTGAGAATTGATACAGTCTTTGTGGTGATGTTGAAGTATGTCTCCAAGTGTGTTCATAGTCTGTCATATGCATCGTGGAGTGTAGGCACAAAAAGTTGTCGGTTGACGTGTTCAAGTTGTTGTTCTCAATTTTGTAGACAAACAGTGATGGCTGTTGTGGGCACATTTTAAAACCAAAGAGTTCCTGTATTTCCTTGAGCAAGATGTACCGTATTTGGGGTATGTCTCTGGTTCTGGTTCCTTGTAGTCCATTGATCAGCTTGAGTACATATTTTCCTGATGCTGATTTTCAACCTTGATGTATGGATACTCAAGATAACACAGTGGAGTCGTAGTATTCAATTGCTTCCCCTCTGGTAGTAGATCTCATTGAAAGCAGTTCACAACATCAATGACTGAAACTATCCAACCAAATGATGTGGATAAAGCAAAGAGGAGTCCAATTGTTTGTGTATCTGTTGTAGATGAATAGGAGTACTCAAAATCAAGGTCTTGGTGTTGTTTGCTGCCATCAGTGTTTCTTTTTCTTCTTTACCTTCGTGCTAATCACTATACAGTGGACATTCTTTCCACGAGGATTGTTTTCAATTGGAGTAGGGTGTGTGAGTAAATTTGACCACATTGTTCTTGTCATATTGATGGTACAAAACATGGACCCATATGATTTAGATTCAATTGATGAAGAGATGAGCATATGATTGTACTGCACGGGGCTGAAGCTTTTGGTTGTGTAGGAGTCAAAATGTGCTCTGTATGGCTGGTGCTGATAGAAACAGACAGTATTATCAATTGGGCAAAGAGTAATCTCAATCTCACACTCCAATGGACCTTGCAATGCATAAAGTGTCTTTTACATCCTGCTTCAGTGATTGGTTATCATTGACATCTTGAATGATCCAATTCCAATAGTCATCATACCAATGGTCTTTCTCTGGGATCTCATGGTATAGCTATGGGGGATGGTAAGAATGAGACTCGCCCAAGAATGGGTAGCAGATTAGCATTTGATCCTTGTCTGAGTCCAAGTGAAGTCCAAGAGTAGTTATTGCCTTTGGGTGGTATTGTGACATTGAGGTTTTCACATATGGATAGGTCAAAGGGAGAGGCAATGGAATCAAACTCAGACTCTTTCAAGGTGGTCTTCCGTTGTATTTCACAGGATGAGTCAAAGAGATCATTATGAAAATGCTGCAATA
The DNA here is from genome assembly GCA_036939635.1 of Cyclotella baltica. NCBI lineage: Eukaryota > Bacillariophyta > Thalassiosirophyceae > Thalassiosirales > Thalassiosiraceae > Cyclotella > Cyclotella baltica. The sequence goes on along the minus strand of JALLAY010000159.1, from coordinate 14,313 downwards.
ATTGTCTATTTGGGGAAATAGATAATTATCAATAATTGCATGCCTAATCCATGCTATCTTACCTGGATCATTCCTGTCTCCCTCCTTTTGACTGGAATAATGCCATTGTGGTTGCTCAAGCCCATGGAAGTGTTTGACTTTTGAGTGTCATCAAGACATTGATTGTACATGAATCATAATCGGTGTCTTTTATTTGTAGTTCACCTGATGTACTTGCACTAAGTGTTCTTTTTGTTGGCAGCTGACCAGAGTTTGAAAAGGTAAAGCTAGCTTAAAAAGCAACGTACCTAAGCACTTCAAAAATAGATTGCTTTACTTTTTAGCTTTTTATAAAAATCAAAAATTCATTGCTTTTTCTGGATTTTCAACAATTCAAAATCCATTGCATTGATTGTCACTGGCTCAAAAATGCATTGCATTGATTTTTTAGCTTTTTAACAAATATAAAAATGTCAACTCTAGCTTTTTAGCTTTTCATAACATGGAAACACCCTAAAATAAACACAAAGCCATCACCTAATCAATCTTCCTCCACAACCTGCATGTACTCAAACATATCTACCTCATCCAGGGCTCTCTGTTCCACAGATATGAGCATCAGTTATCTTCTCCAAATTGTATTATTTCAGTGAATCTTCTGTGTTCTCCAGCTTGGAAGTCTTAGCATTGCACCACCTGAGATATTCCTTGGCAACCCAATCCGGATCAAAATACAAAATCCTAAGAATATTTGCTAGCATGGAAATTCTTTCATATTTTTTTACCACAAGCCTTGACCTAAGCGGCTGTGATACATAACCTGACAGCCCCAACGAACCTTTCACAGCCCACCTCTACAGTCCTACGTTCTACTGCCTACTGCCCAAGCACAGAAATATCATGAAAAAGGTCTCTGTGGTCATGGCTGAAGGGAAGAATTTTGAAGTGTCCCTGTGAATCAAGGTATTAAACTATATTTTTACCACTTGGCAAATCCAATCCCTGCTCTACTATGCTACTATGGTCCCGTATCCGGTGGTAATTTCTGTCCCTTGTTAACAGTGCCAGTAAGTGATCTGGTGTAGTTAATCATGGGGGTGTATTTCTGCTTCTTGAACTGTCCAAAGCGATGGGGTTTCTTCTCAGCATGTCTGTAATTATAATTCTCTTCGAGACACACAGACACATCAATACTGTTATCATCATCGCCATCACTTTGAGAGAGGAGAGATGGGTTCTTGACATAAAGTTCATCCTGCAATATTCTCACTACTGCCTTCCTTGCATTTTGATACTGTCCGATGGTCATAAGTCCTGATCCAACAATTGACAGCTCAAGACCATTACTAGTCATGAACTAGCTAGCTTTCTTGGCTTTTTGAAAATTTCATTAACTTCTAGCTTTGCTTTTTCAGCTTTTTCATCACATCCAAAATCCATTGCTTTGCTTTTCTGGCTTTTCAACATTTCAAAAATGCAACTCTGACTTTTCTGGCTTTTTGGGAATGTCAAAATTCAATTGCTTTGCTTTTTTGGCTTTTTGATCATATTGAAAATGCCAAACATCTAACCCCTAAGCAGAGCTTTTTTAAAACTCTGCAGCTGATGTAGCACTTTCACATGGGCTGTAAACAGGTGCATGGATTTCAGTGGGATGGCTTTGCCATCATTTAACACCTTGGTTGGTGCTGGTGCCATGAATGTTATTTGGTATAAGCATTGGTTGTACATGACCGTGTATATTGGAGTGCAAAGCAACAGCATTGCTATGGTTGTTGTCTTCATTGTTTTTATTGGTGACTCTGCTCCACCATCTATGGACGATTCACAGCCACCTGTACTCTCAATTGTTATGTCTAAGCCGTCAAACATCATCCAAGCAAATCTCTGTGTTGTTGATAGAAGAGTTCCATCCTCGTCAGTTCTACAATTGGTACAAGGCGGGCCTTACGTGTTTGCAACTGACTGAAGAAATGCAGGCAGATATCAATTAGTGCACTTTTGCATCTGGTTTGAAAGACCCACAAATAGATACTTTGATGCCCTCTCAATTATAAGGAGGGCTGAAGTGAAGCCTCTGATTGATGTTCTATTGAAAAAGAAGAAATCAATGTGCCACGTAATCCCAATAGGTAGCTCTACCATGTCCCTAAGTGAATTTGACACTCTTTTCACCATTCCAGCTGCATCACATATTAGACATCTGCCTGGAAGTGGTGGCAGTTTGCATAAGAGGCCTGGGGGCCTGTAACTTCACCGCTGTCAATCAGTTGCTGAAGCATTGCCAGTGATCTGTCACTGTATGATATGAAGCCAGAAGAAGAATAGGGTTGTGCTGGTTATTTTCATGCTATTGATGAATACTGGTTGGAGTGACAATTGGTTCTATTTCAGACGGCTGTATGAAGGTTGATATGAAATATGAAGGTCAATGCAGTCAATTTGATCATGCACTATGAATGGAATGGTGAATGTGCTTCCATTTTGGTGTGTCAGCTGCATTTGCTTGTGGGTGTTAATCAAGATCTGTTCAAAGCAGGAGTGCTTATTGAGAGTACTATTTGATATAGTGCAGCATTTATCTGTTGAGGACATGAATGCTGAGTAGAGAAGGATGATACTGTATGGTTGGGGGTTGGTATGCTGCAATAACACCAACTCCTTTGAAATAACCTTGGGCTAAGGTACCTATTCTATATTTCAACACATACCTCTTTCATTTTAAATGATTACCAACAAACATATTTGTGCCACTATCCACAAAAACGAAACATCTTTTGTCTCTAACAATTTGTGAATAGGGCTTAGCAGTTTACCTGCTCATTGTAGACTCATAGTCTGCAACTTGCAGTATATCTGCTATGTTCCTTGAATCCTTCTCATTAGGAACACTTAAGACTGCAAAGTTTTGGATTTATCGACAGTTCTCCTTTCTCCATGTTCAATCCATGTCTGAGAATGATTCAATGCTCTTGTAATTTATGTTTTCCTGATTGATGATCTTGATATTGAGTGGTTTCTGTTGGAGTTGGATGTTGCCTGAAATACTACTTCTAACAGAGTTTTTGATGTTGATGGATTCTTGGGTTTATCTGCGAGTTTAGTGGTGACTTGTGTCAATCTCTTTCTCAAGGCTTTGACTTGAAACTCTGACCTGTATGCCCAATCACTCTCCACATCATGACTCCCGGCACGCATCAAACTGTTTCTTGTTGAGGCAACAAAGACCTGCATAAAAGAGGTCGTTGTAAGATTATTTGATTTGCCCTCCACTGCTAGCTTGGCATATGTGGGCTTAATGATTGCACCAATATGAGCCCTCACATTGTCTGAAACATCCTCCACCATAGCATCATCCACTTCAATCACTGTCTCTTTTGCTCGCATGGCTGCATATGTTGGTTTGCTGAAATTTGACTTCTTCTTGTGTCTTGCATATGCGTCAAGGTATTGATATGGGACATCTGGTGTTGGTGCACTGACCGAGCTGATTAACTTGATAATAGTAGGCCCCCATCCTTGAGTCAAATGTTCAATAATGCTGTCCACTGTCTCGGCTATGCATTTCTTGCCTTCGGGGTGCTTGGAACAAAAAGTGTTGAATTCATGCCTTTGCTTGGTTATGAGAGGTGAGTGGTTAATCATGAAAATTTGATTAAACAGCTGCTTGAGTAAAGTATGCGGTGGGATGGATGCCTTTGATAATACCAATTGCAACTGGGTGTCATGCACATCTGCTAGAAAACCCGACAACTGCACATCATCTTCTGCTATTGTAGTCTTGATCAACTCATGTGCATCAACACCAAGGACACAAAAGTATGGGAGTCTCTTTGTGAGCAACAAATACCACACTTTGAAGCCATCCTTTCTAGCCTGAACTGTTGGTAAATATTGTCTTGCCTTAGGTGTAATCTTGGCAATTTTGGGTGTCTTTGGGAATAAAAAGATCGTTGTGCTGCAGAATTTCACTCTCATAATGTCCAAAATGGACACAATACACTGGCATTGATCAGTTTTTATTTGGCGTGATTGCCCCAATATTAATGACATCCTTCAAGAGCTCATTGCAATACTTCCAATAGACCTTGCTACCTTCCTTGAACATAACAGATGAGGTAGTCATGTCTCGGCCATCAAATTATAATCCCTCACCAAAAAAATCAAGTAGGTGGCACCTATGCTGGGACATCGAGGCTAAAGAATCCAAATGTGTCTTTGTCCTGTTGATGACTTGGCATTCTGTTGTGCTTAGGAATTGTTGAAGCGTCTTATTCATCTTGATCTGCAGTTGACTCATTCCAATAATAGTCCCTTCCAACTTATTCACTCTCTCAATCACATATATCTCATCTCCAAAGTGAAAAGAGCGATCTGATTTAGTCATTTGTTTGTTTCATGATGTGAATTGTGGTGCCTGTCATCAAATCCAAGCTTAGTTGGTCCTCAGCAGTTGTGTTTGGATGGTAGTTTGTGGCAAAGGTCATCATGCTCTTGTTGGATTCTTCGTCTCCTTCATAATCAGACTCGTAGTCTTCATCTCTAATCTTCAACCCTCCCCTTGTCAGCTGTGATCCTACATTTGATCCTGTCACCAACATCTGCTCCCTTCTATTTGATCCTCTTCTAACTGATTGTTCGCTCCCATCATCTAACCCTACCACCAACATCTGTTCATAGATACTGCTTTGTCATCGTATACTGCCAATTCATCTACTGTGGATAATTATTTGGCCTGTCCATTGCATTACTCCCTGCAGATCCCTTACTAGCCTTTGATGTTTGAGAGCTTGTGGATCACATTGATGTAGAAATTACACTGGTGTTGTCTACTTCTGGGGCATCGATGGATGTGGGTGGTCCGGTGGTCAGCTTGAAAACAGTGATTGGCAGAGTGTTTTGTTCTTATTGTTCTGAGGGGTAGTCATCATTATCAATGGTGAAGTTGGAGCGGTTGTCGGTGTGACCTGGTTGTCTGTTGTTATTGTTATCACTCATGTTGTCTAATGGTTCTAAAATACTGATGTTGCTGTTGTTTGGGGTTTGACTGTGGCGTCTTGATCTGACTATGATTGTTTTCAATTTGATATCTGTGTGGTGAGACTTGCAGCCCTTTGGCAAAAGGGAGTGTGAATGATCATGATCCGATGAAATTGACAAGTCAATCCTGCCCTTTCATAAAAGAGGACACCTATGACCGTCACACAATTCTTTGTCTTTGGATTTTTGGAGAGCGTTGTCGAAGGACATTGTACTCAGTCACACTTCCCTTCAGGTGTGATAGAGTCTCCTTCTGCTGACATAGGTGCTGTGCCAGAATGGTGATCCCACTAATTCATAGTGGAATATTCAAACAATATTTCGACCTGCTTCGTTGAAATGTTGATGAACAGTGTCAATGAAACAAGGAAGGCGTTTCTGACCACACTGACACAAAGTCCCATATACGCCATTGGAATGGTAGGATGTTGTTTTATTGTTATAAAAATAATATTCATGGAATTCCAAATGTGGCACCATTGGCTATTTGTTTGCCTGCTGGAATCAATAATTTGATTCTTCCCTTTGAAGAAAAGGGAGAGCACTAATGCCTGTCGATTTGCATGATAATCCATGGTTTCTCTGGCTTGGTTTAGATTTTTGGATGCCAAAATTTGAAGTCAGATGGGGACCTTGTCCGCTAAAATCAACGTGTCTACCATTGCAGGTAACTGCAACTCGGCCCTGCCGGCATCCAGGCTATCAAGAATAAACTGACTTCTATTTAGGCAAAAGCACCAAGGCTCATAACCAGGTGAGGTTCACCACCTTTGGGGGTTTGGAGACAGCCAAAACATTGACCAGAATTCGGGCCGATGAGATAAAATATTATGAAGTTGAAACTACTGTATTCTGTGGTTTGAAATATTTTGAAAACAATGCGATGCCAAAGTGTGGACACAGGTGTGTATCAACATCTATTTATTGGGCAGATGCCATTTGTTCTAATTTGATTGAATACAGATGATACACGCTGTTGTTTGAATTGTCTATTGAAACACTACATCTGTGTTTTGTTTTTTCAATTGAAACAATCAATGCCTGCTGTCATTTCAATTGATAATTGAAACAACCAATGTTTGCTGTTGTTTCAATAGATAATTAAAACTGCAGAATTTTTATATTGTTTCAATCGACAATTGAAATAACAGCAGACATTGTTGTTTCAATCCAATAGAAATTGAAACAATGATTCACTTCGAATTGGAACAGACAGTATGTCATCCGTTACAATTTGAATGGGGAGCAATTGTTTGTTTCAATTGAAAAATGAGCGGTGATCAACAAGCAAATCAACGATCACTTAAAAATGAGGATCAAATGAAGAAGAACAGAGCAATTGAAAAGGGGGGATCAAATTGATCAAACAAGCGAACATGGTTGAGCTGCATCAAGTTTATTCCTCCATTGACAACACCCATAGCTTCAAGTTTTTTTCACATGTGGTAACCCCCTTTTTAGAAAATCTTCAAATCAAAGTGTCTTAGAGACATCTATAGGTTATTGTTCTATACGGTGAATCAGTTAGTTTCATATGATCATCAGGCTTCAACAGACATCTTGTCTATTATATTATTTGTTGGGAAGGAGTGAGGATTTAAGTTTCATAATTGTAAATGTAAATTGATAATAAAGATTATTTGATAAAGTAGAACTATTATCCAGTTGCTAGTGCTAGTATTGGTCGATACATAGGCTACATCATAAACCAAAGAAAAACAGGTTGCATACTCAAACTGGCCTTACACAAAACTCAACATGTTTGTGAGTGACATCACTTCTGCGCCAGCTCCGAAGTTCAACCTCAACTTCGAACATATCACTTCCGTCTGCCATACGTGACTATTAGCAGCACTACCTCTACCAGGGTCAGATCATTGGGGGAAACCTTATCACCTTAACTTGCCCCTGCCTAATAGGGTGAGTAATTACTAAAGAGTGATCATGCATAGAATACATATGAACTTGTTTGGATTTGAATCCTGCCTAACTCTCCTACAACCAAATGAGTTAAATTGAAGATTGTGTCAAAATAACCTCAAGAAATTTAAAATATCCAAAAACGATCTCACAAAAAACAGTATCCAAAATGACCAACAAGATTCTAAATGACAAATGACCTTAAAACAGTATCCAAAATAACCTCAAAACAGTATCCAAAATGACCTCAGAAATTCAATAATAAAAGCTGAGTAAGCAAGGAACTGACGTAGGAACAGGATCAGACCACATGTTAAAGAGGCACAGAAGGTAATTAGAGGCCAGCAAATAATCTAGAGATGTGACGTCAAAAAATATAACTTAATGAAAATGACGTCATATTCCCCATGATAACGTCATTGTGAGCTAATTATTCGGTCGTGATATGTCACCAGGCATTCGATCACATGTGAAAGGTTCTCATAATTTTGGGTGACAAAAACTATTTTATGGACAAAATAGAGGTTTTTAAAAGATGCATAGAGGGTCTGAAAGGATGAGCAATTTTTGCCCCCTTTTTTGGGTTGTTTTCAGCATTATTGTTGAATTACATGGTTACTAATCATGGGCATCATGGGTACCACCAATGAAGACGAGCATTGAGAAATGTAAATAAGATAAAGGCACCAAGTTCTCTTTGCAAAAAAGGGTCTTTGAGTCAGAGAATACTTTCATGCTCTAACTCTTGGATACTATTGGACAGCCAGTCTACAGTTGGCCTACTCAACATCAGAAAACTACTCAGGAACATTCATCAGATATCCACAACTCTGTATATCAATTACATTGCCAGAGAGAAGACCACCAATTCAATAAGGGGAGTAGCCTAGGTATGGTATGGCTCGGTACTACCCTGAGGAGGTTGCAACCATCTTGTCTCTGAGCTCAGAGTTAAAGAGACTTTTCGGGGGGTGACATTCGTCAGTATCAGTACATCAGCATCAGACAATGCCTTCCATGTACATAAACATAAGCCTGTCAACATCTTAAAACTTTGTTGGTATTGCTGATCGATATGAAGAGAGCATATGCTGGTTCAAATAGTTCATAAAATTCAAACAAACATCCCAGTATGACTTCAAACAAGCCGAACTAGCTCGTGCCGTTATAGAAAAGGCATCGGCCGGCCAGGGCTTAAATACTGAATTCATGAAATTGTGGAGACCAACCAGATATACCCAACTGCCCAATCACGTTACAGGACATCAAGAATGCAAATTTTGGTTTTGGGTGCTTGTTGTTTGGAGGCTAAAGCGAGGAGAGAAAATGTAGAAGTCGGACGAAAGGTTGGTGTGAAGGATCAGCACAATGCTACCTTTCGGACATCATGATGTGTTTTTCGTGAGAGCCATCAGTTTCAGCGGGGCGTTCGGAACAACTCACACAACAAACTCACTTCCCATGAGGCTGCTGCTGCAGCAGCCGAACTATTAAGTCGACAGAGGAAAGAGATTGTTGTCGTTGCCGGTGCTATTGTCTGAGTGTGATGTACCTTAGATAGTTTTAAAAGCAACCGAGAAAGTCAGCAGAAATACCTCACGATGGCTCTTGATGCAGGTAAGCGAGACGGCGGTAAGTGCAACACTATCATGTTGCCTGTCGTGAACGAAGGCAGTCGACAATGGGGGAGGATCTGGGCGGATCCCTCGCTCTCTCGGCCCCCCTTGGCCTTCCCCCGCCAGGATGTTTGGATGCAACCCACCCTACCCCCCATTGACGCCGACAGTTCGTCTCTGATGCCAAATTTAGCCGGGGAGGGTCATTAGTGTGTGACAAGCATTCCATTTGTTGATGTGAAATATCTGTGTTGTTTGTTCCCCCCAACGAAGTCGACCCAAAAAGGAGAATTCCACTCCCCAACAAGTCGCACACGGCATACAGTCCGAAGTGAAGCCGATCGTTCCAATCGAGCCCACACTAAGACCGAGCCAAAGCCGGCCGCAGTAACCGATTCACCCTCTTGGGAGAGGGGCAATCCACATCGGGTCGCAAAAGGCGAAGTGTGTTAAGCTCACGCCGCTTCTCATAGAAGGCGAGCAGTCCGCCCAAACCACTTCGTCGCTGTCAACCTCTGATTATCATTGGCCGACTGAGAGCAGGAGTAAACCATTTAGAAATAAATTGTGTTTGCAAATGCTGTAAATAAGTCTGGAGCAGAAATTTAAGACGGCTGAAGTAACCGGGTTCAGCCTCTTGGAGGTGGTCCCAACCCAACGTCTGGCCACACCTCCAGCAACACAAGCAAATCATTCATGGTAAATGATCTTTGCGAATGCTGTACCCCAGCAAGTCACAAGGCACACAGTCCCAAGTCAAGCTCAATCTGATAATTGAGCTACACTAAGACCGAGCTCTCAAGACAGCTGAAGTAATAGGATGCAGCCTCAAGAGAGACAGTGCAATCCGACATCTGACCGCACAATTGCAATCAGTCCCTAGTCAAGCCGATACTACTAAGTTGAGCCCGACTAAAAGACCGAGCTGAGACATGTTTTCAAGCTACCATTATACTTGATTCAATGCTCACACATACACTCCTGCAGAGAATTGATGAACACCCAATCTCACGCAGGCCCCAAGAATTTACATTCAAGGGGGGATAAGTCTAACATTCTTTGTATGTATTTTTCTTCCTTTGCAGATCCCAGAATAGACTCCGATGGGACGAGTAGCTTTTCCCACAAGCATAAGTTTTAGCTGTGGGTTTTTAATGCCTCGTTAAAACCAGACCAACAGTGGTTGCAGAATTAATGGCGTCTACTTGTTACTCTTGGTTCGATGCAGAGGCAATGTGGATGGTGGAAGCATCTCGTTTTTGCCGATAGGGATCGGGCGAGGGGGTTTGAATCATTACTTTAAGTTTTGATTCCAGACCCACTTCGCAATTTGAGTAACAAGTAGTAGCCTTTGGTTTCAGGGCATCCCTGTGGGGTACATGCCGTCCAACAAGCAATAAAATGAGTGGTAACTGAAAAACAAATGATTTCAGTAGGGTTTGGCTTTTGGCCAATCAGCTTTTTTGTTAGCTAACCAAAGAGAAATGAGTGGGCGACAATGCTATTCTTTTAGGTATCCGCCGACGATTAGAGGTATCTGTATCTGTACGTTACTTAACCCACAAAAGATACTTTTGCAATGATTAAAGGAGTTTCAACGCACATCAAAACAACCATGAACCGAACCATGATCATGACCCCAGCCGCGCCATCGCCGTCAAGATAAAGCATCCATTCAGTTCGACAACGAAGGACAACCAACCACAATAAAACTCAAACCTGCTGGATCATTCAATGAACCTTCTGACAAAAATGAATGACCTTCAATCCATCCATCTCACCCGTCACCTCCAAGACGAAACCACTCCAACCACCACATTCTCCATCTGGCAAATGGTCTACGTAGGCCTCGTCCTAATCCTAATGTTCGCGGCCCTCCTCCTCGATAAAATAGGAGCTGATATGGTCATGCTCGCCGCCCTAACATTATGCATGGTAGCAAACATTATCACCGTTGAAGAGGCAGTTTCCGGATTCTCCAACGAGGGTGTTTTAACCGTCCTAGTGTTGTTTGTGGTAGCTGCCGGGTTACAAGTTACAGGAGGGTTAGATTGGTACATGGGTAAACTATTGGGCCGACCGACATCCATCCCAGCGGCTCAAATTCGTCTCATGCTGCCAATCATGTTCGTCTCGGCGTTTTTAAACAATACTCCCGTTGTGGTGGTGATGATTCCCATTATACAAAAATGGGGAAAGACGATTAAGACCAGTCCGGCTCAGCTTTTGATTCCACTTTCGTTTGCTAGTATTTTAGGTGGGACGTGCACACTTATTGGAACTAGTACCAACTTGGTAGTGGCGGGGCTATTAGGTTCGCGATATCCAAATGATCCAGATATGGTGGTTGGATTGTTTGACCTGGGTGAATTCGGTATACCCATTGCACTCATCGGTATGACTTATATATTACTCGCCAGTCCGTATTTGTTACCGGGATCAAGTCGGAGGAAAGATAATGTCATACCCTCTGACGATGGGACGATCTTGTTGGGGGCAAGGTTGACACGATGGAGTCCCGCCGCGGGAAGATCCGTCAAACGTTCGGGGTTACGTGATACCGGTGGAATATACTTGGTTAGTGTTTATCGTGCCGAGACGGGGAATGTCCATCGAGCCGTGGGACAACAGTTTGTTTTGAATGTGGATGATATTTTGTACTTTACCGGCATGGTGGAGGGATTTGCGGCGTTTTGTCAAGAGCATGGGTTGGAGGTTATTACGAATGAGTTGGATGTTGATGTGTCAAAGGTTAGGGATGGTGAGCATCGGGAGAGTGTTGTTCATGGGGCTGCTTCTTTGAACCGGGAGGGTTTTGATGTTCTTGCAAAAGCGGCTGCTGAATGTGATCCTTCAAATGATAACGAAGAAAGCACAGGGGCTAAAGAAAATTCTTGCAATATCAATGATGCCCGTGGGGATGCTGAAGTCGATTTGAATCTGCCATGGTCTACCCGCAAAAAGAAGGTTACATTTGCATCAACAACTGCTCAAACACTCAACATGAACATGTCATTACCACTAACAATTGACACTGGAACTGTCACTCGGAGGTGTTCACTCGTTACTGCCGATCTAGAGATGAAACAAGCCATGAACAGAATATCTGATTTTATCCGTGGAGAGGAATACCTCGAGCCACTGGTGGAAGATTCATCCGAGCCTAATCAGGTTACAGACTTGACACCGGATGGACCTGCCAGAATTGTTGTTTTACTTGATACACAAGATTTCAATGATATTGTGACTGTTGGTGTTAATGCCAGTGATAGACCTGGGCTTCTGCAGGAGATTTCAGGTAAATTGCACTCCTTGGGATTACAACTTCACCACACGGAAGCTGCAGTAGTTGCATCTCGTTCTTTTTCAGTATGGAGGTGTGAAATATTCGATGATGATTCAAATCTCGAGGTGGATGATATATTGTCAAGTCTGAATCAGTTGCTCAACAATGACACGGGATCAGAGGCGGTCAAGCGTCGTGGGCTATCTGTTGTCAGAGCTATAGTAACGGACCAGTCGAGATTAGAAGGCAAGAGTCTGAAGGATATTAATTTTCGGTCGCTATATAAAGCTGCAATTATTGCTGCTCAAAAGGCCGACAAAAGCGAAACTACGGGCTTGTCACGGCTGGTGTTCTCGCCTGGAGACATTTTAGTCATTCAGGCCGAAGACGATTCACCTCTTTTGATCGAACCGCCGGATGGATTTTACAATCAACCCAAGGGGAGCAAAAATAAGTTCTTCTCCAGGCTGGCATTGAAACATAGTTTTACCAATTTGAAGGGTATTGATGATTCAAACACTGCGAATGGAGGTTCCAAAAACTCCCCTCTGCAAGATGATGAAGTTCCAAATCCCATTGATATTGAACCAGGATCGGAAGATATTCGAAATGATTCTGAGAATGTTAGTGAAGCAGTCAACGAAGTCTGGCAAGATTTACGTGTCATATTTCCTGATAAGGGCGCCAATAAAGATTCGGTAATTTCCTCCAGGGAATATCTAACAGCAATGAAAGTCTCTCCCAAGTCATCTCATATTAACAAGACTGTGGGTGATGCTGGTCTGGACAAGCTTACTGGACTGTTCATTGTTCAAGTGGAAAGGCCTGTGCCCGTAGGAAATGAAAACGCCAGACTTACAGTTTCAAGAATAAGTCCTAAGAGGAGGCCCAGCGGTCGCTTTGCTATTTCCTCTAATGCAAGTCTTGGGAGTGCTGGACAGGGATCTTTACAATTTGCATCGAAACCAGTACCACCTACAGATCTACTTCAAGAGGGAGACGTCATCTGGTTTGCAGGTGATGCTGCTGCCATTGCTGAATTGAGAAAGGTGCCTGGTCTTGTGTCGTCAGAAGAAGATGAGTTGAAGCAAATTGATGAAACTCTGTTTGATCGTCGGTTGGTGCAGGCTGTCATTGCACGAAAGGGGCCTTTGGTGGGTAAAACAGCCGCTGAAGTTGGTTTTCGAACTAGGTATGGTGCTGCTGTGATTGCAGTACACCGTGACGGAACCAGGGTTCAAGATCATCCTGGTAAGGTCCGGCTTCAAGCAGGAGATGTCTTGTTATTAGAAGCTGGGCCAACTTTTATTGCAAGCAACAGCGATAATCAGCATTCATTTGCTCTCATCAGCGAGGTAAAAGATTCCAAGCCTCCTCGTCTCAACAAACTTATTCCTGCTACTGTAATGGTTGTTACAATGCTGGCTCTGGTTACTGCAGGGATATCAAATTTGTTAACGTTGGGTCTAGTGACGTGCATGATTATGGTTGCGACAGGAATTATTTCACAGCAGGAATGTCGAGATGCTGTAAACTGGGATGTTTATGTGACTATTGCATCAGCTTTTGGAATAGGGATAGCATTGACAAACTCAGGTTTGGCCAATTTATTAGCTGAGGGCTTAGTAACTGCTGGTGAAGCCATTGGGATCGGTGTGGCAGGGTTGTATGGTGCAGTGTATCTCGCCACGGTTCTGATAAGTAACATTGTGACCAACAACGCGGCTGCCGCTCTCATGTTTCCAATTGCAATGGAAGCTGCAGATCAGACTGAAGCTGATCCATTGCTAATGTCATATAATCTTATGCTTGCAGCCTCCGCCAGTTTCATGTCTCCTTTTGGCTACACTACCAACTTGCTCATTTACGGTCCTGGTGGCTACACGACAAAAGATTTCTTGTACTTTGGAACTCCGATGCAAATCATACTATGGATATTGACGACAGCAATCCTTTCAAATACAACAAATATGTGGTATTTGAGCTGGATTTGGACTTTTGGCGTTTTCCTCTTGACGTTGCTGGTTCTATTGTGTCCTTCCAAATGTTGTGGCAAAAAAAGCAAAGATGATCAGCACATAGCTTAGTTATATTTACTTATTTCCCAGCTACAGATTGAAACAGCAAAAGTTGTGTTTTAGAAGTAGTTGAAATTAAATTTATTTCATGCAGATGCAGTCCGTGGCATAATTAATAATTAGCGTGCAATGAAACAATGGTGTACTGGATGGCAAGAAAGACACATGTGCTAGCTGTGCTTAGCTCCATAAAAACCCCTCTTAGCATAAAGTCTTGTCCAACTGTTCTAAAACCCACACTCATGTCACCACAACACGTGTTTCTTGGCGTCGAATAGGGTTGAAATTGCCATTATTCAACCATGGATTTGCAGAGACAGACTGAGCTGCCGCCGAGGCTGAGGCACTTACTTATAACACACCACTAAAATAAAATCTAATTGAAACACTGAAT
>JALLAY010000158.1:0-20421 GCA_036939635.1 Cyclotella baltica | reverse complement strand
ACCTCGCTACCTCTCTAACATGTGGTCTGGGATGGATCTAATGACTGTCCCTTGGGAAAGCAGCATATTTTTCAAAAAAAGAGTCCGTCCACGACTGAAGACATTGAAAAATTCGATGGATCGCCAATGAATATGAAATTTTCGCGGTATCTTTCTCGCAATTTTGCGAACATCGTATCTTTGAAAATATCATGTGAGATGCGAAACGCGTGTGTATTGCTTCATTTGCACCGTCATTTCAATCGTACCACACGTTTAACACCCGACGACTTCGTCAACCATATCAATCGCATCCGTCCACCCCTAATCCAGCCAACCACCAACCACAACAACCATGGCGTCCAAGAAAGACCTCTCCTTCCTCACCAAATCAAGCAGCGACCGCGCCGAAGCCACAGCCCGCGAAAAAGCCAGACGCGAGGCCGAACTTCAGGAAATGCTCCGCCTTCGCGCCCAAGACGAAGCCAACAACGTCAATTGGGACACTGGTTCGGCTCCCATTACCGATTTGGATGGGTGGAGGAATGCACAGAGGAACGCGGCCGATGAAGATAGGAAGAAGAAGATGGAGGCGACGCAGGGATTGCATGGGTATCGGGGGAAGGATGTGCCGGAGGCGCGGAAGAAGAATCGTGATTCAAAGGTTTTTAAGCAGTGGGAGGGGAAGAGGCGTGAGGGAGAGGAGGGAGAGTATTATGAGGACGATGAGGAAGAAGGGCGGGAGGAGGGGGAGAATGGTGACGCTGAAGATGAAGAAATAAGGGGGATTTCGGTTGATGCGGCAGTGGCAGAACTTAACAACAAGGCACAAAATGCTGTGGTTGTAGACGAGACAGTGGCTAAGGAACAGAATGAACCCAAACCTCAAGAGGTTGCAGAGAAAGAACAAGAGGCTGAAACTTCTACCGAGGAGACTGTAGAAAGTAATCCTGTTCCGGAGGAAGAAGAAGAAGAAAAGAAAGCAGTTGACGATTTGGTTGATATGATGCAAAAAGCTGAAACTGCCCCGGCTGTAGAAGAAAAGGAAACTGAACCCCCACTAGAGCCAACCTCTGAGCCAGCGCAGGGTGAACCAACCCCCAAATCCGAACCTGAGTCAGTGCAGGATGAAATAACCCCCGAACATGAACCTGAACCAGTGCAG
The DNA here is from genome assembly GCA_036939635.1 of Cyclotella baltica. NCBI lineage: Eukaryota > Bacillariophyta > Thalassiosirophyceae > Thalassiosirales > Thalassiosiraceae > Cyclotella > Cyclotella baltica. Next base: position 19,277 of record JALLAY010000158.1, on the reverse strand, counting down.
GATGAACCGGCCCCCGAGCCCGAGCCAGAACCAACCCCTGAACCAGAACCAGTAGTAGAAGAACCGCCAGTTGAAGAAGAACCACTCCCCACTCCTCCCCCCACCTACTCACGCACTGACGTTAAATTTTCTTTCGGTCTCATTGTGCGATCCAACCACCCCACTGGGAAATTCGACGAAAATCTCCGTGACAACGAAACACTCCGCAAATGCATGGCATCCACCTCCAAAATCCTCATTAAGGAGATGCCTTCTCCCCCAGCTATTGTTGAGGGAGATGAAACCACCGATTACTCTACCTTCCCTAAAGCTTACTATGATCCAACTCTAGAACCAACGGTATTGAGTATTGAAGAAGACAAGAAAGACAACAATGTTTTGGAGCGGGGTAATAAGCGTACATTGGTGAAGGCTTCATTTCCTGTGTTTTTGATTGAGGATAGTGAGGGAGAGAAGAGCAAAGCTTTGTTGAAGGAGACCAAGAGTACTGTGTTTAAAGCTTTGAGGGCAGCGGTGTCAGGTGGCCAATTTTTAAGATAAGCTGCTGTTGGGTGAGTAAATTCAGATTGTGAAAGAAAGCTACACTGCTTTATCTAGGTCTTCTCATGGGTCCTCTATTGTGAAGATGTGCATGGCGATATTTGAGGCCCATCCAAAGTTAAGGATGGAGAATGGTAGTTTTAGGTTGAAGAATGTACGCAATTAAATTGATCTGTTTGAGAATTAGAGGATGGTTTTGCTAATAAATTGTTAACATTTTAGATGCTTGTTTTAAAAAATGAAGTTGGCCAAGTAATGCTAGCTTATCAGCTTAATTATCATTTTTCTTACAATGCAATCTGGGAGTTCCTAGTTCCGTATCTTCATTGTGTCATTATCTTAGGTCAACAACCTGTTGTGAGTAGCCAAATACTTTTAGGGCGCGGGCGNTTCCTTCTGCGGACGTTTAGGGTACGCAAAAGTCTGAAAATGCCCTGATGTGTACCCAAGAATGGGGCGAAGGGATTATCAAGAAGTTCTGGCGTACACGCTGTACCCAGACCCATGTACCTCCTATGTGTCAAAATCGACTAAGGGGGAATAAGAATGGGACGATTTTAAATTTTAAAGGTCTAGATAAAAATGTTTAAAGATAGTAAGATAGAAAAAAGCCACAAAGACATTTGAAGATTTTTACATGCAAAATAACTAGTTATTACCCCCATTATTTCCACCACCCCTCTTCTCATGAAAACACTTAGCATTTGTAGACAAACCTTATGAAATGAATGAATTTACTAATAAAGTTTATCACTACATTTGAGAATGAAGGCAATAGAGATGATGTATTTCATCAATTAATAGCAACATAACACCCAGACTTTTAGTTATGAGAAAGAATATGAACCCAGCTGTGGTGGACGATGTGCAGTCCTGGTTGTCTGGGTAGTCATGCTAATGTTGAGTAGAAGTATTAATTTGATTGATTTATAGTTGACCCTTACTTACCATATATCAGGAGTACTTCTCCCCCCATTTGGCTGCAATAAGGTGAAGTCTTCGGCTATGGAGAAAAAAGTCATCTACAAAAAACTTGTGGTAAATAAAAAAGATTGGTGAGTTGGCAATTGTCTGAATCTCGTCTTCGGGAGATATTGCTTCAACTCACCTATTTGTTTCTGAATGAGTGTGCAGAAATATAATTTCTCCCCTCCATGGCATTGATCTGCAGGCCCCAAGCAGCATGTCAATGTTGTCCCCCCATTGATTCTGCGACATTGGTCAGTTGCATGTGCTGCATTTTATTTAAGGTGGATGGGAAGGGGCTTTAGCTTGATGGAAACCAAATAATTAATTGGTTAGATTTATCAAATTAATTAATTATTTATTAAATAACAACACCCCAATCTCACCTTCTTCGCGACTTTTTCCTAGTAACGGTATCAGTGATTTGATCTCCTTAGAATGTGTTAGAAGCAATAGGGTCGGGTCGACTGTGTGGAGGGTATTGACATTGGATCAGTTGCTGGATTTATTTAAGACGGGCGATTGCTGTAACCTGTAACTCACTAAATGGTTACAATAGTCGAATGGATTAATTAATTAAATGGTAACAATTATTAAATCTCACCTCCCTCGCCAATGGCCGTGGCGTTATAATTGCAGCGGTGCATTGTTATTGCAGGAGATGCTGCTCAGTCATTGTTTTTATCCTTATTGCAGCAGGCTTCTGGGAGAGGAGCCATCGTGTGTGTATTCACACGGCTCGAGGGACTGTGGCGTCGATGACGGCGATGTTATTATTGCCGCCGCGGCGGGCTGCGATGGTTACGGTTGCGGTGATAGTTCATGGAGGTTCATGGTTCACGCACGTCGTTATGCGGTTTGTGACGCTCAAGAGTGATGAGAGAGCGAGATAGCGAAGGGAGCTTAATGGGATTGAAGCTTCCGTTTGGTCCTAAAAAAGATTGAATCACAAGACGTTCGTCAAAGCAAGATTCAGACTGGATCCACTTCAAGTTACTAATAATCACTACTAAAATCGCTAGAAAATGCGTTGAATTCATATCCCGCTTTTCTTCCTTCTGCGGACGTTTAGGGTACGCAAAAGTCTGAAAAATGCCCTGATGTGTACCCAAGAATGGGGCGAAGGGGTATGAACCCTGCCAATCACGGGTTCAATCGCGGGTTTTGATGCCACGCGCCCACACCGCATTGTGTGACGGCAGTCTTCCAGAGCAGCAATAATTACAACTTAATTTGTGAGCGGATTAGTGCGTGAACTACGGTACATAAGTACAAATGTGCACTGCGCATCAAAGGTGTGCTTGCAGCAACAAACAGAACTTTTCTTCCATAACATTTTCCGGTCGCTAGTCCAGTGAACTACGGATATAGGTTTTGAATATTAATTGTTCCCGGAATACGACTGACTTAATACTGTGAGAGAATTGTGACAATCACAATATGTGTCTGTCTCACATTTTTTGTCATTCTCACAAAACCATCCGAATCAAAATTGCGAGTTAGAAAAATCTTTTGTGAGAAAGTCATAGTTATCTCCAAACGTGATGATTATCTCGATAGCGAGATCACGACCGGCAGGGGTCACGTCACACAACACAAGATATTTTGGGCACAAGTGATTCCACTGAGCAATCACCTTGGGCCTTCTCAAACTCTTACAAATAAGTTATCACAGCAGTTCCCGTTTTAAAGCAGCCCCTGACACGAGAGCTCTTGTTTGATGCACAAGAGCTCTCATTGCTTTCAAGAGGCCAGCAAGCGATGCTCTTGCCATAACTTTATGTAACTGCTGAACCAGTCTCAATGGCCACTTATGTCCTATCAAACTAATAGTATTGCTGAAGATGTGTAAGAGATTTTTCTTTTTGGTCAAAAGACCCTGTGCAAGCAATAATTATTTTTGGGTGTGTGTTTTGTGGATTGATCTCATCCCTCAGTCTCTTGCCCCATTGAAATAAGGTTTATCATCAATCTCAATTAGTTTGAGTGCTTCTTTTAGATTCAGATTAAGCATTGTTTCTTCCATCCCTGTTGATGCTTTGGTGGCTGTAGCTGACTTAAGGGCCAGGATCTGAGAGGATGATATTTTGGCGGTCGTTACATCAACCAGGTCACACTCGAGCTATCGATGCCTTCTCTTTTGAAATGGTGGACCATACTCAAGTTGTTGGGCCTGGAGATCGTGAGTCACTGGTTATCTCTGTAGAGCCAGGGACACCACCTCCTGTGGTAGATACATGGAATCAGACAAAGTTAGTTGGGTTGATAGTGTTAGAAATGGATCATTTTTGTGGAGCAGCCATTAGAACCGATATTCCCTCTGTTGCTAGGGATTTCAAGGCTTGTTGTCTTCCCAGTGCTGTGGAGGTGAAGTGTAGGGCTGGGATTCATTTTGGAACAAAAGTTAAGAGGATGTCTCACCCCTCCGGTACATTCTTAGTGGCCATCCCTACCCCTTCGTCAACTGTTGTTGTTAAGCAAGTGTTCTCTAGACGGGTACTGCAGGAGGAGGACTTCTTTTACATGCCTCTCAACTCATTTTGTTTAAAGAGACTGTTGTCCATTCGCATGGAGCCTCTTGTTTTAAAGGCATTGTTTGAACTATTTACAGGACCTCAATGTTTAGCTGAGGCAGCACCAATTCTTCCGGCTCCACCTAAGCGCCCAGGTACTGTTGGTTTCACCACTCCTGGTCACCCTACCTATTTCATGCAACAGCTTGTCTCCGATAAGCCTATCCAATTTCCGGAAGGTAAACAAGGCATCATTGGTCAGAGTTTTCAGCCTCCGGCTGCGGATCCAATGTCACTGCTGATCCATCTATTTTTAATCCCCTTGGTGATACTTAACCGGCGCTCTTTTCTTGGGAAGATGCTTTTAACCCTAACAGAATACAGGCGCTCACCCGAAGAACTCTTCAGTCTCAACTGCTCCCTCTGTATCATCCAACAAAAAGAAATCTTTGATGATGTTTTTTCAAGTTTTGAAGACGGGGATGGAGGAGTTAGAAACTAAGGAGAGGTTAACAGCGGAATACAGCAAGAAGAAGGAAGAGTCTTTATGCACCTTTCAAGGCTCTTGCTGATCAGAATGCTGTAGTGTTAAGCCAATTACATGATGCAAAAGATAAGCTATTCATATTAAAACACAAACATGGACATCCTTCATGTAGTACCTTCTCAGAGCCACCTCTTTCTGAAAGTCAGCGCCGTGTGATGGTGGCAGCTATGTGGAGAATGACTTCAACTTGTCCAAGTATGCCACCCATGAGAAACTCAATCGAGCCACCCAACCTTAATCTAGGGACTCCATTTTGATTATTTGATTGAGAGATGCAAGGCAGAGTTGTATGAGGGTGCTGGTTCTATCTCTTGGTTCATTGAGAAGAAAGAGACATTGCAGACGGCAAGAGCTGTTACAGCAATAGAGATTGGAGGGTTTGTTTTCACGTATGAGGCAGCCACCAAGGTCTGGGTACAATCAAATGCCAACAAAGATCTTCACAGGTTTGTGCATGTCTTTCTTTTTTACTTTCTTCTAGCTGACCGAAAGTTTTTCGAGACTGTGGAAGGAGGGTTGTCTCAAATGGTGTCAGTGGCCAAAATGGCTTTTCTCCTCATTGGACCTGGCAACCATTGACCTTTCATATTCCATGACCTACCCTCCCAGGATGCTGAAGAGCTCAGATAGAGAGGAGGCTCACTTAACAGATGAAATCTGGTGAGCACCTCAGTTTGCCTCTCATGCCATGTTTGAGGGAAGTTGTAATGATGGTTCCCACCTTAGGGTCAAACCTTGTCTCGATGCAATCTCCAAAGCCATGGAGGCTGGTATCGGTTATCACTTCCCTGTAGCCAATCATCCAAAGTCCAATGCAGTGTTTAAAGATCAGGCTTGCCTTGCAGCTGCGCAGTGCTTGGAGTTTCTAGACTCACTTACACCCTTGTACAAGCAAATCTCTGGTGGAGGTATGTTCGACGATGTGTGTACTGTCAGGTCTCCTAACTCTGAGCAGTCTCTGGGTTCTTACATTTGGGCAACCTTCAGGACTATACAGTTTCTCAAGAAATATCAGCGCTATAACTTTATGGACCATCCCAAGACGTCTTCCATTCTTGCAATAACATCCATGCAAAAGGAAGGAAATGCCATCAAGGAAGTGATGTCCAAACTTCAGACCCAGAATACCCTTGTCAACTGCTATAGGAGATATTAAGAAAAGAATTCCTCCCTTCTCTGACTGTGGTGATTCATCTTTCACCTGGATAGACCTTATGTTTCAGTGGGGGGCAAACCTTAAAGCAGTAGTGGCGGATAATGCACAACTAAGTCAGCTGTTGAAGTCAAAATATTAGTTTGCCACTACTAGCCCTTTGGATGCTGCCAAACTACCCCCAATCGGTCCTTGGCATGGATTGATGTTTTCTACCATTTGAACAACCAAAGACAAACAGTTGATACAGTCGCTGTTTCACGCCTGGTTGCTAGTAGATTTGATCATAGCTCTACATAGCAAACATTCTTGCAAGGAACTCATGGAGATACTGCCCAAACACTCCCACCATTATCACTTTAAGGTCTCAAAGGACAAGCACTCAGAATTTGGAGGTCCATCGCGGTCAACATGGACCATTGTTCATGTATTTCATCTTATCACCCCGATAACCGCCAAGTCTTTAATGACAGAAGAACACTAACCACAGACTCTACAAGCATCTTTAGATGACACTCAAGGTGCAAGGTGCGGCAGTGAGGGGTGTTCTTTTTTGAACCAAGGTTCAGTGAGAATTATTGTGGTCTTGTTAAAATAAAAAAATACCCTAACACTGAGTTGCGTGTGTACGATGCAGATGGGTTAGCACCTGGCCTGCGGCCGCTATACAGTCTCCACAGTTCTGGTTCTTCTGGGTGCAGGCAGCTAGTGTTATGAGTTGTTTTCTATTTGGGATTTTGAAGACAAGCCAGAATGCCAGAGCAAGAGCAAATCCCAATCTACGACACTTCTCCTTCTCCAGCATTGGTTATGGTCTCGCCCTGGCAAGATCAGTCGGTTGATTACTCATCATCTATTGGAATCCAGAGTGGTTTTATTTGATGCAACCTGCCCTCCTCTCACTGTGGTATGGAGGAATTGGCAGATGGAAGAGCTGAAGCAGCATGCCCAGATGACGCAGAAATTGATCTGCCCACTTGGGCGCCACCTGATGAGGACCCCAAGCAGGCAGCATCTTGGACAATATTGCAGTGGTTTGCGGTCAAATGGTGGGCTAATTATTATACGAGAAAAGCTCATGAATGGTTGACCAGAGAGAGGAGATGTAAGTTTGAAATTAGAGAGGTGAATGAGCAACTCAAGTGGGTGCAGGTGTGTCGGTATTTCAAATGGGTGCAAGGTATTTCCATTTTCTATTGCTATATTGGCGACTTCCAGAAGAGTGGCATGTTGATTTCAGGTATGGTGTGAAATGTTGGGAGCTCCTAGATGTAGTTCTTCCTCAGTGACGAATGCATAACATCCCAACGGAATCCAGAGACTACATTTTAATTGGTACTTTGCTGTACCCAAGGCCACTGATATCAGGGTGGTATGGGACTCCAAGGATAATGGACACAACAAACACCTATGGACCCCGTCATTTATCTTGGGCCATTTTGGGGATCTGGATGAGATTGTGGTTAAGTGGTTGTCTGTGCCAGTGGACAGCTACTTGAAGATGGGCAGTCCTGATCACAACTATTCCCAAGAGGCACATACCTTTATCAAGTCATGGCAAGCTGACATAGATGATGGTCAGCAATTTAACAACTTTGCCGTACATCATGAGGACCGCCCTTATTTAGGAGTATGAATGATTGATACCAACAATGATGGTTCAATGGAGAAACATTGGTTCGCAAGATTTTCAGTATTGCATTTTGGAGGCAGAACTTCACCATACATTACTGGCATGGGCCAGCAAAGGATACTTGAATGGGCAAAGGGATCCCCCAGTAATCTGAAGTCACCATTTCATCTTCCTAGGGTGATGAGGATTTGCAAGGATGGGGAGCTAGCATCCGCAGAAGTCAATTATGTCGATGATTTCCATTCTACATCTCGAAGGATATCTAACACTGAGGCAGTGATCACTGCCAAATACTTGAAGTCACACATAAACTCAGTTGGGAACCAAGCCAATGATAAGAAATACAAATGTCCACCTTGTCAACCTGGTGCCTGAAAGAGAGAAATAATGCATACTGATCACCCCTTTCGGTGCAAGTCTACAACAGTCAAGAAATGGAATCGGTTCAAAGATGGAGTAACCTGGATATTGAAGCAAGCTATCTGGGTGACATTGCCCCAACTTCAGAGCTACGGTGTATTGCAGGACTTGGCATCAATGTCACCAATGTCTACAAAGATGCCCGATGTAATCTTAAGGGAATCTTTAATGCCGTAGAGAGATTCAGAGCCAACCGAGATGACAACAGTTGGAAAGTTAAAAAATTGGTGCAGAGTTAGCCAGCGAGGGATTGAATAAGTTGGAGGGCGAAGACTCCAGTCTATCTCCCCTTCAGTTGGAGGTGGCTATGTAGACAGCAGAACAATTGAAACTGGAAGATGCCAGTACCACTGTTGCTGCCAATGGCTATCTGTTACTCACTTCGCTAACTTCTGAAATCCTCATGCACTGTTAAGCGTTGTTGGAACTCTTTGAAGGAAAATCCCCAAGAGCAGTGTACATCAGGCCAGCTTCCGATTCATCCTATTATTACTATGTCGGAGATGCCCAGAGGTGCCACGAAAATTCCAGATGGGACTATCAAAGGGCAAAGGGGAGCCTGGCTTACTCAATTTGCTAAAGGAGGATCCAATATAAGGGGATGGCAAAATCTTGAGCCGGAGTGCACGGCAGATGTGAATTGTGGGAATTCACTGATAACAGTGTCTGAGAGCGTGGTGCACTGAGTGTTTCTCATCTCATGACCTGGACTATTTTGAGATCAAACTTCCCAGAGATTTCAATGCAGCATCACTAGGGGAGGTTGAGGATGATAAACGTTCCAAGTGCAATATTTGAACATCCATTCAATGCTCAAATTGTCAGTCTCAAAACATCAGAGGTAGAAGTTTAGATCCATCAATGGCCAGAGACCAGGTGTTTGAAGCCTTGGCCATTATCGAGCTACTTTAGATGCATTCTGGTCCTCATCATTGTCAACTCTTAAGTCTCATGTCACCAATTTCAGATTCATGAAGAAATATGGTGCGGCCTAAGACTTCTTCCCAATGCCAGCACTGGGCCCATTTCCCCTCTACAAACATGGGGGGATGTTGGAAGCTATCATCCTCTTGCTCAGATCCACTGAGATAGGAAGGAAGAACACAACAGTACAATATAGCAATGCACGGAAAGTTTGATCCACTCTCACCAAGATATGAGAGATATTGGCTTATCCTCAGCATCAAGAAAGGGGCATTACGTTGCCACCTATAGTCCGAGTGAGTCACGATGGTACAAGCACTTTGCACTGTGTGTGCTAGGATGGGTGATGTCATTTCACCATAGAACCTATACCATGACTGTTATGGGATGCAACTCTAGTTAAATTGTACATACTATAAAAAATCTACTTTTCCCCATAATTGCTAGGTATGTATGTTGTATTGGTCAAGGAGAGTTCATATCAGAAAAGGGAGCAACTTTTGCTGTACTCCTTCATATGATTTTAGAGCCTGGATTTTCCGTGAATTCTGATCTCTCAATTCATTGATTTAAAAAATGGGATTTCTTGCTTTCCATAGTGTCCCTCTCTTAATTAATCATTTGGCCGCTCATCACTCCTTGCTGGCTATACCAAACGGCAGCATCCAATTACGACCAAAACTAGACGTCAATCGATAGTAGGCCTAGATGCTGTAATTGATCTTGAAGCACGAATTATTGTAGTTGATATGATAATTTGAATGCATACATTTCAATTCAATAAATAAATCTCATCTGCCTCTGTTTTTTTATCGTAACTAGGTAATGGAATGCGGACACGAGCTACTAGAGGTCACAAGTCTAAGGTGGCTCTCCATTGAAGCGGCTCGGTGCAATAGAGGCATTTTTTTGCAGAATTTGAGTTCCGGGGTTAAACAACTTCTTGTTCTACAACAAACAGTGCTAGTGTATGTGGAGGAACTAAAAAATGAATCTTAGACAGATAAGCCAATGAAAAGAATAATTTGTGGAGCTAGGATGCTTTGAAGAAGAGAAGTTGTTTCAAGGAAGGAGCCGTTTTCTTTTCCTCAACCACAATAGCATGGATACACGAGTGCATAGATTGATAGACAGGTGGTTAGGCATGAAATGGCTCTCTCTTTTTGATGTTGGGGCGCCTCTTTAATTGAATTGCTTATGCCTGTTACAGATTGTTACTTAATCTACTTTGTACTGAGAATACGATAATAATGAGAGTCTGTCTTAAGCTGTTTGTAGGGACAGCTCAGACGGACGATTGTACAAGGTAGAAAGTAAAACAAAATACAATTGCTTTGTACTTGTGTAAAAATAGAATTATGAGCATTAAAACTGTTTGAACGAGATGCTCTCGCGTTCTAGCCAACAACCATGCATTTTGCATGGTATTTCCAATATGCCAAAAGGGGATCACCATGTTGATCTTTATGTACTGCAGACATAAAGATCATACAGTGGAATTCTTACTCATGCAAGGGAATCCTTACAGTCTACACATTAAAGACATTAGGAATAAGATATGATTTTGTGTCCAACATGATTATCCAAGTTGGATATACCTTTGATGGTCAAAAGGTATTTTAGAATACAGTTGTACAGGTGTACAATTGTGCAGTAGATCCTTGGCCTATGTCAGTTTTATGCTACCGATGCCAAAATTGTAGGTCGTGTGTTAACATGTTATGATGTTCGATGTCATACCTGATTATCCCAGAAATTGTGAGTAGCAACATTTTAATGTAACTACCGTATCCCCTGTAACATCAAAGCTGATGCTACATATTCTCACGCATGTTCATTCTTTCATGTCACATCCGTATTGAACTACACTGTAACATCATGATTTCCATCTTTGACAAATATCATCTCATCCCACCAACATATCTTTCTTACCACAACTCCTATCACGTTTAGGATGATTACCCAACGCATCTATGATGATCCAACAAAGTTCTACTATGTTGCCCAAGAGACATCTATTCTTCCAAATTCTTCAATTGAAAAGTTTCATTCTTCATGAAAGACATTGACAGCCTAATGTTGTCGTACTTCATTCAAATGATATACCGATACATAATAATTGTGACCAAATACTACTAGAACACACTACACTTTATTTGATTATAACAAATGTTGACATTTGTATAATTTGTTAACGTAATTATCTCCACAACAATCACAATCATTTTCACCTCTGCTTTGGTACATTCTTACAATCAATGTACTTTAGCCATGTTGTCTTCGTCTTGCCTAAAGTATTACCGTTTTCCAGATCACCTTGATGGAAGTATATACTCAAACGATCATGATGCAAATGAACCATCCCATGCATAGTCCTCAACAAGCAACCCTCGTCATAAACATCCCCTGTACTCTCTTGAATCATTTCAATTAACTGCAGGCCAGTTGTATTCATATTGATCATGAACTCAAGCTATACTCTCAAATGAAATGGTCATTTTGTGGTTTCCTTAGATGATTATTTGATTCCTACGTGATTTTTTTCATAAGGTATACAAAATCCTGGCCAATACATCTCAATGCATTGTGCACATCAGCCATCATCAATTGCACCACAAATCACATTGTGCCCTGCCTCTCGTTCCCTCACCATCGAACCAACTGACCCAATTGATTCGAAATAAACCCCATTCACTGAGAGATACCTATGTTTATTGTATGAATCAAACACATTCGGACAAGCCAGAAGCAACCCAAGCAAGCTGAATAACACTCTTGTTTGCTAATTGAGAGGAGCCACTGGACCAGTGATCAGAGCAACATCATCAGTACTGCTGTATTCGTTTAATAAGGATGGAACCTGCTGATTGTGCCAAGATAGTTTTGCTTTATTCATGGCCTCTACTTTATTAATTAGCATCATTCAATTGGATTTGTGTGCTACAGGGTGTAAGGCGTGGACCGTGAGGAGACATTTCAGAGATATCTCAATTTCAACCCGTCCATCAAGAGAATGAACTCCTCCACTACCAATTCGTCATAATTGTGAAACTCCTTCATTCTCTACTCATCACACTGTCCTTGACCGACTACAATTTTAAATGCACTGACTTGAAATAGTTCTACTGAAACATTAATGTGCTTATCATATCAATGGATGATCCGTCCGATTTCGTTAGGATCCAGTATGTTGTTGATGCAGAAACAGTCTGAGCAGTACCATTTGTACCATGCTTAGGCACATTCCTTGGTCCATCACATTTCGTGTTCCAATGTCTCGAGGCATGGCATCCCTAATTTCAGTAGCAAACATAGATAGTTTCATTTTGAGTGAAAATGAGTCATTTGTAGTGTTTGAATTTGAGCTCATTTAGAGGAGTGCCCAGAGACGATCTCAACTGATGATTTCAGTTGTTTTACTTCTTTGCAAACAAATCAAATCATTGGATCAATAATTCATTACTATGCTTTGACTCTCAATTTGGCCTTAGATGAATAGTGTTGGCTATCCCAATCCCTTGATTTAGATGCTTAGCTTCCTTTCCTTTTGGATGGTAGCATGAAGTGTGGTACACCTTCATGTCCCTTTCAGCAACAAAATCCTTCAGAAAACTGTTTGTGAATGATTTAAGGGTTTACAGAGGCCGGTGGCAGTAAGGGTTTCAGCAAGCAGCAACTTTTGCCATTCGTGTCTCTATTTTACTCAAGGCTTAGTATTTTACTAGTTGGAGTTAATCATCATCAATGAACTTCTATCTAGTGTCATCTCGGTCTTGACCCATACAGATTTTGATGTTTGCCATTGACCAGCATTGGAAAGTAACATATACATTTTTCCTTGTTGGTGAAGCAGTCAAGATTAATGAGAATTGTTTGGAGAAGTACGTATATATCGTAGTTTTGAGGAGCAGTTGTTCAGTGTGACCTCTTAATTCCAAATTGAGATTTGGCTCATCATGACTCATGTGAATCAGTTAGAGCTTTCTTATTAGTCAATTGAAAACAGTCTTTGGTAGTGGTGAAAGATCAGTATCATCATGATTGTCTGGTGATGACGTAGGGTGCAGAGAGGCTATGTTTGTACATGCCTTTGAAACTTTTTGCTGTCAAGAAATGTTGATCATTTGAATCATAACAGGTCCTTCCTACCCAACATCTCACAATAATCCTTGCATTGGACTGCGGCTCTTCCTCCACTAGTAATGTTATTCTTGTCCCATAATGTTTATGGATTCGAGAAACAACTTGGTTTCTAAGTAGACTTCAGGTGGTTGCTATCTTTGCAGCAAATTCATCTGAATTAGAGTTTGGTTATTGCATCAACCATTGATGCATCTTTCTACTTCTACTCTTATTGATTGTGGCAAGAGCATTTCACCTACAATCAGCAGACAAGACGAGTGACAAGAGATTGAGTTGTGTACAGCTATTGTCAGTAATTACAGACTTATGTTAGCTTCGGGTTCAGGCTATCACTTGGTGTGAAAAGACGATCCAATGGTACTCTTAGAGTTTCAACAGCAGCAAGCAGCAGATTTTGCCTTTGGGTTTATCTATTTTACTCTCAGTCACTGTCGGCTCATGCACAGTTGTTACACCATACACCATACACAGATGATCCATGTGATGACACCAAAACTCAATGCGCTAGTTAGCTGTTACAATAGATTCAACTCATCAGCCATATGGTATATGTAGACCGTGACATATCCTCTGAGTATTTTCAGTTGTAGTTACAGCCCAAGCCAGATAGCACGTTCATTTTCTGGCTTCCACGTGACCTGCTGTCCATTAGAAATGGGTTTGGTTGAGAGGCGTTTGGTGGTTTCATCTCAATTTACTTTGTCAAGTGCAATTTTTAGTCTTTGACTATCAGAGTACATAGAAATTGGCACCATCACTTTCAATGACAAAATTTTGGGAAACAGTGCCTGGTGTCAGAGTTTCCGCGAAAGCAATTCTTCTCATCTAATTTTGTTTGCTTTGTATTTGTATCAGTCACCGCAACTACAAGCCCAAATTTGATTGAATCAGAGCACATATCAATGTTTCAAGCAAGTGAATTGAAGATCATTTGCAATGCTTTGGGATTCAACAGTGCAGCATCTTTCGGCTCTTCTTGTCGGCTATTTTTTTGCTTGGACGATTTTGACAGTGAACCTGAACCTATCTATCACCAACAGTGCAACAAAGTGTATTTAGTAGGCATCTGTAAAATACATGCGGGCTAATCAATAATTTAGACTTTTATGTGTTGTCACATTTCACCAAAATTGCCACCAAATTTTAAGGCCTTTTGATTGTTGGTGTACTCTTGGGCTAACAGATGGAGATCGCTCAACTGAAAAGAACTTGGACTGGCATATGGTTGTCGTTTGTTTTAAGACCAACAAAGTTACTGATGGGAAAGATGAGTGAGGGGTATCTACCACTACTGACGACTTCTCATGTGGTGTAGTCATTTTATAGCTTCTGATATGCATCCATCACGTGCAAAATGAGAAGCATGTGTTACTTTAGTTCAATAAGATGCTCACAATGGTCACACACTGTCACAGTGACATACCACCCACCTACACCACCATCCAAAACAACTAATACACCAACGAACAACACCATCAATTTTAATCATTGGGTATCCATTCAAATTGCCATTTCATCCTTTACCCGCCACACAAACATCATCCACTTCCAATCTACCAGTATCTCTCTTTTCTCACACAACCATTTCCTCTCAATATCTTTGCCATCACCAATATATCCTCTCTCCGTATCAACCTTACAATACTTTTGAGTGACCCAATCTGCTATGTACCAATGATGCATCTTACGACAAAGAAGTCATTTTGTCGGCTTGGTTACATCTACTGTAGAAGTAATAGGTGATGCAGAGTTATAAGTGGCACTTAGGAGACAAATAGGTCGAGCTTTTGGTGAAGGTCCTTGCAGTGACAGAGCCCAATCTTCATTGTATAATTTTCCTCACAAAGTTTAACAAACCCCACTCAATACATACCTTCGTATCAACATCAAATATATAACTACCTACAAGTGTCAAATCTACACTTCCTTTTATCTTCCATGCCTTCCACATTCATTCTCTATGATCATCATGCATCAATTGTTTTCCGGTGCAGTTCATCCCTTAGTGCAGCACTACTTTGACCAGTAGTTGACACGACAGAGCTTCCTGTTTCAACAAGGTTTTTCTTTGGGTTAACACCCTTTATCACTTTCAGTGTAGCTGATGAACACATGTCCTTTTATTTTAGGATATTGATGATGAGGATGATTTGTTAGCCTATGGTAATACTGGCCCTATTTACAGTTTGTATCTAATTGTTTTTAAGAGGGGCCGGGCTATTCTTTTGGTTAACTTTATCTTGGGACTATCTAGATTGAGATACTCCAAAGAGGGGCCGGGAGATGGACACAATATTGTGTCCGAGTTTATGGCCCGTTTTGACTCGACTCAAAGTCTTGTCTTTGGCCATTTTGTGGACTACTGTAGACCTCATAATTTCTAGAGTTCTTCGTTTTCATCTCGTCTTTCGACTTAATCGAAAACACAGTAGTCCTCCTTGTCTTGACAGGACTACTGGGTCAGTGCCTCCGGGCATGACCTGCACCTACTCCTCACTTGTCGTGATATATTTTTGATCACAATTAGGTAAAGAATGCGGCTTTGGGCAACATTAAGTCAAAAAACGAAAGAGACCATCCATTAAAGCAGACTGATGCAATGCAGGTGAAGCTTCTCCATTGGAATTTTGTTGTGTTGCTCTTTGTCCAAGGTGATTGTTGTGATCTGCAAAAATGTTCCCTATGTTCAATTGTGAAGATGTTATGGTAACTGGAATCGGTCATAAGTAATCAGTGATGACTCAAACAAGCCGTTTCAAATGTGATTTTTATGTTGTTGATTTATTTTGATTGAAATCAGATTTTGATCTCATCTGTCGTTTAATTCTTTGTTTGCTCTCTCCATTTATAGTGAAGAGGAAAAGTCCAAGGCGAGTATGGGGTAGCCTAGAGTTTTGGTGAAAGGAGAGGGAACAAATCAGTTAAGATTTAAGATGAATATGCTGAAATTGAGATGGAAAATCAAATGCAATTTGATGCATAATTCTTATTTGGAGAATCTTTTGTTCATGAAAGTACAGGCAAGCACAGAACACTTATAGTATAGAGTTCAGACGAGGGTAGAGCATTTTAACAACATGATTGCTGCATGAGGTGCTGGTGGAGAAACTTCACAAACATTAGATGTTGAGGGGTGTCAAATGATTTTTTGCGTTGTGGATAAAATGAGACTCATTGATAATGAATCTACTTTGGCATGAAATCATTGTACAAATATACAATCATAATTAGACCGACCACCCTTTCAATGTACTTAAGAACTGTGACACCAAATGAACAATGGAGCAACATAATAGTTTTCCTCACAACAATCATATTTTCTCTTTGCATCTTAACAAATATTTTGAATCTGTGGGGTTGTCATCAGGTCTCTTGTCCAATCAGTTGCTCGATGATTTGCTGGCAAAAGAATGCAAAATAACATAACAGGCTCAGGATACACCATCAACTTTGTATTGAACCAAAGAACACAGCGGAGAGGAAACTTCTTGTTTGGGGTCAAAACTGACAAATCTGGATCAAGGAAAACTACTGTCAATATCAGAAATGATGTTTTAAAAATGACAGAGAAGTCAACAAATTCTTATTCTACTGTCACAAACAATAGGTTTTTGAGAAACTGCAATAGGTGCTCTTTCAATGATGACACCAGAAGAATGAGAAAATGGCAAATATTGAGATAAAGAACTCTAAAATGAAGTTTTTCATTCCATCATAGTATTAAAGGACAGCAGAAAAGTTTTCGCTAACAATGCTGTGAAACCAAAATAATTGTTTAATTAACTACATCGTTTAGTCGGATTGTCCCCCTAAACCTTAAACAACTGATTAACTTAAGACAGTTCAAGACTGAAACTGAAGATGATTTCTCTTTGCCCGCCCATTTCCTATTACCGGTTTTCAGTTGTTGCAGAGGAGAACGACAGCAAACAACAGTACACAGCCCTCTCCCTCTCAAATTTCAACCCCATCGATTCAAATGCAAACAACCGTCTCAGCTTAACCCTTTCCCACTCTGGTACTCTTTTGGTACTCTTTTTGCAAATACCATCATAAATCGGTCAATTTTCAATCTTTTTTCGTCGTTCGAAGCATGCAAACATCGTCGGGATACAGTCGACGACCATCTTGTAAAGTTTCGGGTTGGAATTTGGGGTCTACGTTGAGTTTTAGACCACCATTCCAATTTGGATCGTTTCAATTAGTTAGTAAAAATAAGATGCATTTTTTGCGCTTTTTCAGTGGCACAGTGTGTCATGATAAACCCACAATAAGGTGTTAGACCAATACATCAAACAATTCCTTATGATGTGTAGAACACATGCCATAGAATGGCTTTTGCGATGTGTTCGCTTTCGCCATTACTTATTTTATGTACTATCCACGTGTAAAAAATCGTACTAGGCCTGGGAAAGGGTTGAAATCTCACCAAATCCCTGTTTTCAGCTGTCTGCCGATGTCAGCAGATATTCAATAATACTGGATTGCCACGTTAAGATTGGTGTCACTGTGCCGAAATGATTTGTTCTTATGGAATTGATGCCAATGTGTTCGCACCTTATTTTGCACGTGCTCTCACACAAACTGAGTGCAAAGTTCTTTTTAACCTCAAATTTCAAATTAATGTCAAATAAAGAAATCAATAATTCAATTAATTTTTTTCATAAACAGAGGAAGTAGCTTGCTGCTGTTGATTTTGATTTTTTAGCAGCAACAGCATCAACCACGAAAAAATATTGACAATTGCAGAGCAAGATGAGATGTCATAGAAGAGAAATATTGTTGACTAGACGAGGAAAGAATTTATTTGGGTTAATGATTCACTGGTTTGGTTTCATTCTTTCCTAAATTCGTCAGTGAGCGCAGCGCACGAGTTATGTACAATCATGGCCAATAATGATCGACTCTGAATCGCCTTTCCATTCTAGATTATTTCTGTGGTCAACAGTTTCTTTGTCTATTTCTTGAAATAAATGACGTTTGAATTGGGATCATGACATATGGTACAACATGTTGAACAACAAATCACATCACATTTAGTAGAATGTCTATTATGTAAATTCTTGATTGTTATGAAATAAGTTTGACTTTAAATAACGTTAAACTAAAGCAACTAAACACACTCTATAATCTACAACCAACATACACACACATGGACATAGGACATAACAATGGGTACCAAATATTTTATCCAAAATGTTTTGGAGTGAGTCGGGATGTTGTAATTATTTGTTCTTGTCAATTACTTTTACAGCTAGGACTGTTTTTGTTCCTTGGTAGGTTGCTAGCTTTCTTGTTTTGGGATCATGTGTGTTGGTTGTTTGGAGTTGATGAATAGGTCCTGGTTGCAATTGAATTGTTGTTTGGCACTGGTGTTGGTGATTCATGAATGTGATTGATGTCAAAGGTACGTGTACAAGTGTGAGGATGAACTCTCGTCATCGTGTTCACGGATGTTTCTTGGTTTGTCTTCACAGAAGCCAGTTCTTGCTGTTGCTGCATGACATAAACAATATCAAACCCACTAACAAGCGGGCAATTATCCTAAAACTCTCTCAATTCCCTTATCTGCATTGTATGCAGCTCGCATATGAATTGTTTGTCTGTGTTGAATTGAATGGAGCCGTTGTCGTTGTCATCACTGTTGTTGTCAGAAGTGACATTGACGTCACAAGTGAGAATTGTGGATCTAATGTCAATGATTGATTTGAATGCGGATGGAGGAGAGGTGTAGTGAGGACTGGCGGATGTAGCTAATGCAGCATAGTTGTTGTTGCCGCCGCTGCCGCTGTAGTAGTTGTGATTGAAGTCATTGTCGTAAATGTTTTACAGGCCGACGGCTCCTCGAATTCTTTGTTGCTGTGATTCATTTCGAAAGGGACGAATCAGTTGATGAAACAAAATGGATACAAGCAGCAGTCATGAGACATCAATTAACAATTCAATCAAAGCAAAGCAACATGTTCATTCATTCGTTTAGCAGTCACATCACAATTCGTCAGCTCAGGACACCAAATGAACTTACCGATGAAACACTCAGAGCTGAGGAGATGGTCGAGCAGGACGAGAACTGCCTCCTTCTCCTCTGTGGTTGGATACGTTGTCAACTTTTTCTACGTCCACGTTCTAACTTGTTGCTAAGCTTGGAAAGGGATTGAGATCGACTTGTTGCAGCGAAAATGGTAGAGATGTAGACTGTCACGGCCGAGAGCTTGCGAGAGGAGAGTGACAGTCGGTGTGGGATGGTGTGAGAAGATGCGAGGTGGCTCAAAAATCGCGTGGAAAAATCTGGGTATCTTCAACACCCAAGAGCTAAATAGCTGCCACATTGCCTTAATCAAAAAAATACATATAAAATGAATAAAAAGGTAGATAGGGTAAAAAAACTAATTAATTTCGAAAAGTGAAAATAAAAGGCTGTTTAGCTCTGAAAATGTG
>JALLAY010000157.1:0-22086 GCA_036939635.1 Cyclotella baltica | reverse complement strand
CTAAATTCTCTGTCTACTCTCTCTTATGCGATCACCACACATTACTATAGTTCTATTACATCATTCAGTTATGCCTATTCAGTTTATAAAATTTGTCACCCTCTATCTGTCTTTCTGAGTATGCTATTTGCAAGTACAGACAGATTTGAGTGTTGAGTAACCCTTATTACTTGACGGAGGTAAAGACCGTTGACAGCCATCACAATGGGAAATGATCATTGGAACCGCTGCTTATGAAATACATCGGATTTTGCCATGATAAATCATAACAAACATTATGTGCTATTACCATGCTGGATTTGTGTGTGACAGACAGTGGTCGATGATCAATCAGTGAGTCCTTTGCACAGCATTATTACCATAGTTCACTCACTAATGTGTGATTTTCTTTCAATTGAAGTGGCGGTTATTTTGTGATTTATATTAAACCATGAACTACGTGAACGGGATAAAACTAAATTGCTATGGGTGCAACTGCAGGGACATATCATATTGTTTTATTTCGTGATCGGATCACTCTCAGAGCGGCAAGAATGTGTGAACAAAAATGATAACATTCGGAGAGCCGCTTAATTTGTGAGCGGATTAGTGAATGAGCTGGGGTAACCCTTAGGTCCGTTGCATTGTGTTTACTATGCTGTGATTTGTCAAATAATGATATCTTGGACTGTATGTCCATTTTACATGATTCGAAGTATCATGTGTCGCTAACAATGATGCTGAGAGTAAATGCCAAGTTCTATAACATTGGGCATGTTCATAAAGTGCCATAGTGCCTCTTTGACAGGCGATTGGTAGAGTCATGACAGTGGTAGTATGTGCGATGATGCCAAAGATGTGAGATGACTCACCGAAAAAAATGGCGACGGTTACCTAATCCATTTTCAATATTGTAAAATACGGTACTAAATTTGAGTGTGCATCGTAGAAAACTTCTACAATATTGAGAGTCCCAAGTACTCTTGTCTTTGCGTGAAAAGCTAGCAAGCTGGCCAGTCCCATAGAAGTTTTCTTCAATAAAAATGGCATCTCTGTGGTAGTCTTTTGACCTGAAAACGGGGACATTATTCATGTGAACGCACGTATTGTCTTGAGAAAAAGAAGACCGCAACCATGATGAATCATCCAATTTCCGGGACGACGATAGCGGCAACCATATCATTGCTGGCAACCAAACCAATCATTCGAGACCTTTATACCCTTCTCCTCCAGTACACATTATCACAATAGTGGCTAGAAGAGGTTTGTTTTGTTGGCATCTTGTTGCGTGAAATCTTGTCTGCATGGGCAACGGGCACGTGGATTGAAATGCAATGGTAAGTCAATAATTTAATGTTATTAAATGTTTACTTATTCATTATTAATGGATTATTAATATTATCATTTATAGCAATCAAATTTTCCGCAGGGAGGTTGTAATTGAGCTGCACATCCTAGAAAACAGGGGGAAACAATTCGTGCAAAATTGGGGAGCTCTTCCGGCTCTTCTGCTACCTTCTGCATGCGATGGTAAGTCAATAATTAAATGTTATTAAATGTTTAATTATTCATTATTAATATTATCATTCATAAAGCAATCAAATTATCCGCAGGGGGTTGTAATTGAGCTGCACATCCTAGACAATAGGGGGAAACAATTCGAGCAAAATTGGGGAGCTCTTCTGGCTTTTGTGCTACCTTCTGCTACCCTGTTGAGCCGCTGCCTCTTGACTTTGTTGATTAATAGCATCACACCACTGCAGAAGGTTAGCTGCTGCTTCCATTTCTTTTGATGACATTACTGTGACCTGTTTACTTTGCATAACCAGACAACTGAACATATTTACAGCCTAAGTTTTTTACAGGACATGGTTTTGTGGAGTTACTTAAAAATGGATGGAATTCACTCTGCTATCAGCGGTTACAAATGTGAGGGTTACACTCTTACTATATTATAAGAAAATACACAGCAACCTCAGCTAATGCATATTTTATGTCAAATGTCTGCGTGTTCTATTTGATAGTGACATGGTTTAAGGTAATGGATAATCATTTTAGTTTGTTTAATTAGTATTAAGAAGTTTATTTACTTGTCCTAATCCATGACGCATTACTTTCCCGTGTCTGCAATGCCATTCAGTTCAAATTGATCGGTACCCACAGGTCTAGATTCTTGAAGAACCCATCTGGTTGTGGAGTCTAAGGCTCCACTAGATGGTTGATTGTTTCATCACGTCATGGCTTATTTTATCTGATGTGTGATACTGTGATATGTGGTGTGGTCACAAAAGCCACACAAAAATCAAAATACACAATACATAGCGGCAATGGTAGACAAAAGGCTGTGGCTGCAGTGCAATAACACGGGCTGACTGTGGGATAAGACGTGGAACCACCATTGTCTTCTGAGGCAGCATGAGGTGTTAGCAAGAAATTCATGCCTCTAGTGCTTTTCACCATCAAAGCATGACCTTTTTATCATAGCATCTTACTCATTGGTAGTATGAAGCATATACTCTATTATAGGTAAGATACAGTGAAGAAAAGTTCTATGATAGTAACGACCAATAATAAGGATTAAAATAAGTGACACAGTCACCTTAAATTAAGAAGTATGCTTCCTCCTTTGGTAATGAAGGAAGCAATTGTTACATGCTTCATCACAGCCCAAGCAGTCAGAAAATAAGGAATACATAAGTCATATATTCGCCAGCCATCCATATCCGCGCTGCCAAATGAGTTCTAACATACATCGCAAACAACTCACTCTCAAACCTTACACCCCAAACAACTCTCCAGCACCCAAAACCCCCTCCTATACTCCCACCGTCAGTTTTAAATCATGGACTTAACAACCACACACCACCCTCTTCTCTTGGTTCATGCCGGTCTCAAACATGCTTCATCCCCACAAACCCCATTGTCCACAGGCTCTCGGCAAAGTACTGTTTTCTGTCCTTGTCTGATAGATAGCCTTTATAATTAGGTGCTTGTAGCATAAAATGTAAGCATCACTGTATTTATGTAGATAACATGGAATGAAGCATCACCACAATATCAGAATCATGAATCAACATTTTTTAGGTTGGTGAATAATTGGAGTTCACCATTTATTGATTCCCACGTAAAAAAATTGGAACGACAGTGACCTTAGAACTAGTCATTTTGTACGAAAGCGAAACAAAGAACTACATCATTTCTGGTATCCTACGATATATCCCCAAGAACGGAGATGGCAGGCTGTCACTCATCACACTTCAACTTCACACTTCACAGCATCGAGCCGACCGTCAACCTCCGTCAACCGTCAACACACGAACGTGAACGTGGGATGTGGGATGTGGAACCGCTGCTGCCGTCGCCAGGAGGAACAAGAGGAAGAGGACAATAGATTATGATGGATCAATAGACGATTTCAAACGTCAGAAATTATAAGAATCTCCAAGCGTAACAGGCAAAGAACGGAGGCGGTGAGCACGCTGCTTTTGCAAAAGGTGCATTTTGCTTATTTGTTATTCAGATCGATTGACGAGATGAATTATGGAGGGAGGTGGCTAAAGTTACCACAACTTGCAAATTGAAGTTTGGAAAATTATCTCATAATCGCAGGCTTACGTTAGTGCCAGTGCCTGCAGGAAAATGTTTGAACTCATTAACACGAAGATTAATGTTTTATTGCGTGTTATCATTTCAGTTTGAATGGATGGCTTGTAGTTCTTATGAATGTATTTATTTATTTACATTTCCTGCATTTGCTAAAAATGGGACAATGCGATATTCGTCGTTTCAACAGTGATTTATTAAGCACAATTGCTGGATATTGTTGTGTTGGTATATTATTTGTTTAATATGTGATTGCAAGATTGGTCCATGAGACATGGGTTGCTTCATGCATGGTTTCATTAGCCAGTAGCCGAACCTTTATCACTCTATTTTCGATTGCTGCGGGGCTGGGTCACTCTTGTGTCTGGTTAAAAATATATTTGCACTTCTTAGAATGGCCTCGAAACTTAAGCATAGCTTAATTATTGAGCTGTGAGGTACAATTTGTTTTGTATGAGGTTATATCATCCAGTTTAACTTAATTTTTGTTTAAATGTTAGAACTAGGCCCTCAGCTCATGCAAAGCTACCACTTGAAACTGTGAATTCCTGCATTTACTCAAGTTCTCATTATTATGCTTTGCTTTTATACAGGCAAGGAATCTAACAAGAGAACCGCATCAGGTTCATAATAACAAAAACAACTCCTACAACTGAAAAATTAAAAGTAAGGAACCATGGCAGAAGCAGGAGTGTGGGTGAAAACAAGTATTATTCATTCCATACTAAATCCTGCATCTTCAAATACCAAAGGGAAGGGAAAGCAGGGTGAGTGACAGTGACCCTTTGTAATCTTGTCTNGCATTGTCAACCGAGATGATGATGTGACTGTCACCTCCCATCCGCTACTCCCCCTGTCACCCTCACCAAGAAAGTTGTGAGGACTGTTGAAAAGTTTC
The DNA here is from genome assembly GCA_036939635.1 of Cyclotella baltica. Taxonomy (NCBI): domain Eukaryota; phylum Bacillariophyta; class Thalassiosirophyceae; order Thalassiosirales; family Thalassiosiraceae; genus Cyclotella; species Cyclotella baltica. Next base: position 17,606 of record JALLAY010000157.1, on the reverse strand, counting down.
CAACTCTATTGATGCAATGTCATGTAATCACTTTGTGGTTTATTGAAGATTGAAATAATGAATTATGAGCTATGTAAATCTAATACCTAAAAATTATATAATGAAATCAAAGATTCATACACGTGCACCTCTTCCCTCGTTCTTCAGAAATTTTTGTCGCCATCTTTGAGATTGAAATCATTTGTAGACCATTATTGAATTCCTTTGTAGGTCACAACTAGAATTAACTATCATCACCTAAGAGAATTGTGTCAAAATACCTGTGATTCTACTTTTGACTTTTTCTTAGAAATTCTTCAGATTCTCGAAGTGCATTCTAAACACCCTTCCTTTGTGAAATCGATTCCGTTTTTAAATGAATTCCCAGTATAAAATATGTAATGCATCAGCATTTCCTTTCGTCTGCAAAGTAGGAATCTCACCTAAGATGCCGAAAATTATATTAACAACAATATCCAATGAGTCCAGCATAATACCCATTGTCATCTTCGTCTTCTTCATTTTCTCTTACTTCCTCAATATTACAGTTTGCTTGTTTGTATTTCTTGAGTGCTCTGCCTTAATCCTGATTTTACAAATTTGCATTCATATTTCATGTCTCTCCATAAAAACAGCGTCTATTTAATCCTGAATTTTCTTTCCTGTTCTCTGTACAGTCTTCACTTTTGTGGTGATATTCGCCATATTTGCAACATTGCCTTTTGTACTGCTCCTTTAATCCTGGTTAAGCTTTTTCTTCTTCTTGGGCTGCTGTTCCATTCTTTTTGGTCCAGTCAAATCTCTCATTCCATTTATCTGTAATATTCTTGCTTGTTAATTTATTTGGATCTGAATTTGGCAACATGAGTTTGCATTCAAATCCATCCATTACCACATCATAATCATAAGACGAGTTGTTTAAGATGTGGATCATAAAATCCTGATCTAGTATCTTCCACAACTAACTGATGCTGTCCATATTCCATAATCCATTTGTCTGAATCAACATAATTTTTCAAATTGCTGTTTGCAAACTGTTTTCTTCAACTTTAATAGAGATGGTGCTATCTTTGGTGCATATTTTGCTACGAGATGATCCCATGCCAATTTGCAATTTCATTCAGGATGGTCAATTGACTTGAAATTATTGATTAGACTGAATGCTATCTTACCTTCTTCGTGCCATGATTGGTAATTAAAATAATGTCGCCGTAAGCTTTTTCTTTTAATTCAGCAATGCACCATCTCCTGCTTGGATAAGCTGAAAAAATTCTTTCCGGTGCCAAACAAGGGGATATAAGGCGATCTTAGCATGTTCACGACCATCAAGATGAGAAGACCAAGAAAGACCGAAGGCTCAGGATCCATCAATAACAAATCCAACAAGCACAGAAGGCCAGACTGAAGTTTCCAGTTGAGCAGTAAAAGGAGGGACCCAACCATCCCAGTGGCGTGCTGTGAACACACTTTGATTGTTCACCCCTCGACCAACTGTCAATAGGGTGCACTTCGCGCAGCACTGTTGCCATATGGTGGCCATGCTAATTGAACCCTTAGCATTAGAAAAGATCTCACTGATCATGTATATGTTTTTTAGCTAGTTAAGCGTGATTTAATATGTGTTTATTTATTACCAGGCTCTGTGCACCTGGTTTGCTTGCATGTCGCATGCCGAAGTGTTCTTGAAACAGATGTTCTAGTTAACCATTACATACCCGGTCTTAACCTCTGCCAATCAAATGCCTATGGCTCATGTTGGTGTTGAGAAATACATTGCCTTTCTAAGTCCGGCTAAACAATGGAATGGTGCAAATATCCCATAAGGAAAAACAAGGAAGATTACATTCCATTTTTTACTATATGCTGGTATAGATATTTAACTGAATGTGGAAGCAGTCACTGTTGATCTGATGGATTATCAAATTGCTAGACCTAGCGCATTTATTGATAACGTTGTTAAGTTCATCTAGTTTATGGGATAGGGTTAGCTACTTCTGGTGCAGTTGGTCTCAGATGACCGTTGGCTACTTGCCAGTATGATATATCTAGCGCACACCCTCGCTGGAGCTTGTCACAGCCTTACCAAGTTTTGCAATTGTATGTCTAAGTGCCTCCACTACTTTCCATGGTGTTAGTAGGGTAGGCTTTATTACTTTATGATGGATTGCTGGGTGATGCTTTGTAACATAATCACCTCTGTTTAATTTTCCTTGTCTCCAGTAAATTCTAAATTGTTTTCTACTTTCCCTGTCCTTGAGCCAATAAAAACGCATATCCATCGCTTTGGTTGCTTTGGGTTGTATTTCATTGTTAACAACACCACAAGCAGTAGAGTTATCTGTTTGAATTGGGGTTGGTGGCTGTTTGTGTCCTAACTCCTCCAAGGTAGTTCGGATTGGCACAGCAATTTTTGCATTTATGAATAACCCTCCCAATTCAGCTTCAGCCGCAGATGACATCACAGCTTTAATTATTTTTGCCACAGTGTGCACAGCTCCATTATCTGCTGGGTCCATGTCATTTTCACTCATAAAATAATGACCCCCTGCCCTACTTCTAGCCTTGGGTTCGCTTAAATAGGATGCATCACTGTGAATTGCAAGGACCATATCGCTTTTTCTATACGTGATAACTGCATCTTCTTGTGATGCAGCGTAGTCCAAAAATTGCTTGCACTTTTCCATGGTCCTTTCAGTCGGGCTGGCCTGCTCAGAAGCCAAAGAACTCAATGCTGTTAGCATTGTTGCATCAACAGCCCTTGCATAGAACAAGAATGTTCCCGTCACCTCCTGAATAAACTTTTTGTCTTCTTTATTCAGTAACGGGGAGTTGTCGACGGGTTCCGAATATTGAGCCTTGTTCCCGTATTGTTTGGGATTGTGGGGATACGGTTGGTGTTGTGGTTTGTCTGGTTTTGGGTGTTTAAACCGTTTCAGCGCTGCAGCCACATATCCTGGTATCGAGACGTGGACTAGACCGTTTTCATAGTCCCAGTCCATGAACAATCCACAGTATCGTGTGCCTTCCTCATCCACGGAGATTTCGAACATCGGTTTTCCAGTCTCTGGGTTAATCGCCGTGAGTGCTTGCTTGAGATGTTCAACATCTGCATCGTTCACGTATTTTACACCGAAGTCGTCCACACACAATACAAAACTTATTGGTCGTGTCTCGTGTAGCCAAAGTCCATTTGTGTACTGACTTTGATAGTACCCATACTCATTGAGTCTCTTTTCAAGGTACTTATTCGCCAGGATGCCAGCTTGGGGCAATCCGTATACACATCTTTTGCACTCAGCAATGACACATCCATCCTTCGTCGCAATGTCCCGTAAATTATATTCTTCTATGATTTCTTCTGGGAAGTCAGATAGGTTCATTCGAACATATTCTGGCCTGTCCATTGGCGCCATCAAGTAAAAGTTGCTGATGTCCATGGACATAAACTTCGCTCCCGGCGTTGATATGACACTGTTCAGTAACAGCTTGACCGTTAGTAGGTCAGCCGTTCTCGTGCCCACATCGCCAGGGTAATTTACGAGATTTCCCCCGACCGTAATTCGAATTCGATTCGGGTCTGATTTCTCAGGCCTGTAATCCGCACAAATTCTAGCGTAGGTTACGTCCTTTCTCCGCTCCGTCGGCACTTGGTCATATGATATGAACTGGAGTGCATCTGTTCCTTCAACCACTCCAGCTTGACCTTGTGCTAATCGTCCGATCTCCTTACCAAATGCCTTTGACCACGTCTCACGATATTTGGGATTTTTTAAGAGATGACGGTATTCCATCATATCACCCGTTTCAGCGTCCATGACGGCACCAGCTATTTCATGCAAAAACTGTCGTGGAAAACGTCGACCGGCTAAGTGTTTCGGCTCTAACTTAGCTGGTGTCATTTGTGCCACTGCTAGTATTGCCTCGGTTGTAATTGATGCGTTTCGTCGTGTCTGGCTGCGTGTTTGATACCTGGGCATTGGTTCCTCGGGCTGCTCCATGATATCCACCCTCGGATCTGATGCATCTTCGTCTTGTATCGGATCTGCTTCATCCTGGGGCACCCTCGGAGTTGGTTCCACCCTCGGAGCTTTTGCACTCTGCTCGTTGACTTTTAGCGCCGCTTGCTGAAAAATATCCGCCAGTCTTTCAAGGTCCCTCATTTCTATTTTTGTTATGTCCTCTTTCATGTTGGCCTGCAAAGTTTCGTTTAGTTCAATGGCTGCTTTGACAACGGCATCTGCCGACGAGACATACGGATTCGTAATTCGTTTATGTTTGAACACGATGGTGTCCGTAATCCGTTCGGCATTTGTCATTTTTGTATACACCTTGTGGCATCTATAGTGTGCCTCAGATGTGCCGATGTACCATGCGTTCATGGAGTGGCTTCCAAATGAAGTTCTTTCATCTGGGTCCACGAAGCATTGTACCTCACATCCAAGTGGTCCTAATGGCATTCTGTTGTAGTCATGAATGCCATGGACATATGTATGTGCCGACACAGTTGGACGTACGTTTGATGGTCGGAGCATGTTCAGGGTTAATTCTATTTGCGGTAGCAATTTATGCCACTGCTTCATAGGAAATGACGCATCACAGCCAATGATATTTGCTATGATGTGTCCCTTTGCCGTCTGAATTGCCCTCTCTGCGATGTTCCGGCGGTGGTTGTTCGGTGGTACAAGTTCCCATTCAATGTTGTTCGCTTCGATTTCATCCAAAAATGCTCGAGGTGCTTCATTATCCAAAATTTGTCGCCTCGGAAGTATATTTTTCTTCTTCAGTCGATCCAGTATGATTTTGTACACCTTGATCATTTCTGTCGTTTCACGTGAATGCATTGGTTCCATAGCAATGTAATTTCCATCAATTTCCATGAGCACCATTATGTACTTGTGCCCATTAGCTGATGTGACGGGAAAACGACCAGTTTGGTCTGTGTATATCATTTCATTTACGTCTTTTATTTGCACGTAGATGTCCCGATGTTTTCGTCGTAACTCCGCCAGGCGTGCTGCTGTCATTGTGATCTCCTCAGGTTCTTGGACTTGAGCTTTTGTAGATCTGACTCCCGATTTTATTCGGCGCATATGTCCTTTTGGTGTTTCTTCATGTTCAGGGAAATGTTTGCGTACCGCCTTAGCCGTCAACATTGGCCATGTAGCAAAAAATCCTGCCTCTATTGCTTTGAGCCACGTGGCTTTTGTGGGATACCCGCAACTCATGGACATTGTTGGCCATTTCATGCCTCCACGTCTCATGTTTGTTGAGCATTATATCAGTTGCCTGTTGGCTAAGCAATGCAGTCTCCAAGTTGATATTTTGAGGTTTCTCAACAAGTGGTATGCGCCAGAGATTTGTTTCTGGACACCTCCAACCTTGCATCACAACATCTCCTTTGACTTGTAATTTTGCTGCTTCTAAATCAAAAACTTTGACTTCATCTTTTGTGAATAGTGTTGCATAGTTGGCATCTGCCAGTTTTGCTGCACTCAAAAGTGAATTCATGGCCAGTCCAGGCACAATGCTTGCTTCATTAGCCGGACTTCGGATGTTGTATTTTAGTCTCGCCTCCTTGGAAGCCTTTGTTTTGGTTCCATTTGCATTCAAAAAGACTTTATCAGAAGGTGTTGGGAGCACATGCACGTATTCCATATCACTTTCTTTAATACATGTTGAAGTGGCACCGGAATCAATTACTATCGTTGGTGTGTTCTTCTTCTTCCTGTTTCTTTTCATTTCAAGCTTGTTTCTCTTCCTCCATTTAATTATTAAGTCTCCTGCAACTTCTTTTAACTGTTTGTGTTCACGCTTTGCCTTTTTTCTTTGCCATGTGCCTCTACTTTGTACATTTAGGTTGTTGATCAAAAACTTTACGTGGCCACCTTCAGTTGCTACTTCAATGTTGTCCACAACTTCGACCTGTGTGGGTGGCGGGGCCTTAGGTATTGGGGCAACTAAGTTATCTAGATTTTTAACCGTGAGATTAATTTTATCTTCCAAATATCTTAAGTCGTCCCTTTCCTTTTTGCGGCCCCTGCCCCCGTCACAATGCAGACTTCCATCCCGGTTCACGCAAGTGCTTGTTTGCTTCAACCTCTTTGCAATATTTGCGTAGTGGTTTCCCGTGCACCTGCCGACAAAACGAGCATGACAGTTTTTCAGGATTCGTCTCTGCAGTTGCCTTGTCGTACTCCTCCGCTGTCATCTTCTTTCCCTTTTGTTGCTGCCTCGGCTGTGGTTCCGGTTTTCCTCCATCCGTTTTTGCTGATGCCACCGCAGCCGCCAACTTTGCATTTGTTGCAGTGAGTGTTGCAATTGTTTTGTTCTGAGCCTCAATTGTTGCCATTGCCGTTTTCAACCTCTCCATGACCTCTTTCATCGTGTCGGCTGCTCCCTGAAATGACTGTGCCATTTGTTGGATCTGCTCCTTCCCTGCAATTGCATCCTTACGAAACTCATCAAAAAACTCCGAAATATCCTCTCCTCGTGCCTCCTCCACATTGTTCATCGATTCAAAAGTGTTTCTGTCCTTCTGGAATCGCTTGAGTGCACGGTATTCTGGAGTGAAATACTCCTTCATTGCATTCCAGGATTTATCTTCATCATCTTTGTCCTCCCACTCTCTCAGGAATCGGTGATCAAAAATGTTGCTGTCCTGCAATTGTAGCACCGCATGATTAACCATGTCCTGTGCATCGATGGAGACGTCCCACTTCTCGGCCTGCCACTCTGCCTCCTCCATCTTTTTGAAGAAGGTCATGATGTCTTCCGGTTGGTTCCATTCGATGTAGATCTTTTTCTTTAAATCATTCTTCTCTTTGGTGGTGAGTTTAGCAACGTCGGTGCGTAGATGTTCCAAAAATTGCTCGATTGTAACACTCGCGTAACCCGTCCGATTCTTCTTCAACGCTTCAATCCACGTAGCGTCCATGCACTCCGCAAATTCTTTTTGAGCGTGTTGTCTGAATCCCATGTAGCGTAAAAAGTCTTCCTGTGTTGACTTGTGCTCTGCCTCCAATCGTTTGACTGTTTGGTCGTCTTCAGTACCGTCCAGTGTAGGATAGGAGCCCGGGTCCGTCGGTTCCTCATACTCGTAGTCCTCGTCCTCTATCTCGAGTCTATACTCTTCCTCTGATATGACTACAGCAAGTAGTCCATGCTCCAATCCACCTGGGATTGATCGTACGGTGATTAGGGCGGCCATTTCTGCCAATTCATCTTCCCATCGGTCTACGTCTTGCGCTGTAGGCTTTCTTCCGACCACCTTTGTGAGATGATGTCCCCGCAGTTGTTCGAGCACTTCGCTTTTTGCTTTCGCCATTTTGTCGATGATGTTCTAGGGTCTAGTTGTTTGTAAACTGGATGAATGCTAGACCTAGCGCATTCATTGATAACGTTGATTAGTTCATCTAGTTTATGAGGTGAGCTAAGCTCTTAATGGTGCGGTTGGTCTCAGATGACCGTTGGCTTGTGACACTCCAAAGGTATCCAAAAGATACATCTTACAGGCAAGTACTTGCCAGTATGATATATCTAGCAGCAGTGCCGGCAGTATACAACAAAATGAGAGAATATTGAGTTTCTAACGGTGATAATTTTGGTATATAAGGAAGGTAGTGATAGCAATAGTGTGGCAAATCAATTAGGGGATGCCATTTAGAGAGCAACGAGGGTGTGATGATCTCGTTATTGGCGGTATCCCAATAGCGATAAAATTGGCACGAGAGGTGATGTGGCACGGACGGTGGTCAGGTGGTGTAGTTCTAGAGTAGCCAAGCATCATAAGCTCAAAATTCGCTGTAACTGATTTGTTACGAGTTCCTTATTTTGTAGACACATGTTAGTAAAGTGAAACGACTGTCAGGCTTGGATATGATATTGATGTATGCCAATGGATATGAATTACAACTACTGTCAGTTAAGTAGTTTAGAAATTAGGCAACTGTCACACAGCACCAAGTGTACAAACACTTTTTGTAGAAGTTAAATCATTGCGACTTTTACAACTGATGTCTGTGGTATGTTTTAGGATCCATCTGATGAGGAAACATTAAAAATTGTGATAGATGTGCTGTGGGGATGTTTTATTGTCAGTAGTAGAATGTGAGCTATGGGGTGATATAAGTTATAATTGAGAGTAAATAGAAATTTTAGAATTTAGTCTACGTTATCATCGTCGCTAACCTCAGATACCTCTGTTGGGTCCTTTGCAGGACTATTGGATTGATTTGCATCTATCCTTGACCCAGATTGCACCCTCCCCCCGACTGGGGCATGTAAGCGCTCCCTTGTCAAGGAAAAGTATTTGCCCCCTTGTCCCCGTTATGAATATGAAAATTATGTATGTTATGTATTACCCCCAATTTATACTCCAAACGTCGTTTTGCCTGGTGACGAACTGGGACCATTGATCGTTGGCTAGCAGACGTCTCAATTATGGAGGTGGATTGTGACCGTTCAGTCATGTTCCTTGGTATGAGTTGGATCTTCATCTGTTTGAGTGTGGTCTTTTTCCGTGGTCCCCTTCTTTGTTGCTTCATCTGGGGGCGATGTGTCGCTGACCCGATGTCAAAGTATTGTGACAATACTGATTGGCCCTTAACTCGCTTTTGTAGTTCCTTGTCATACACCTCTTTTGAGGCATCTATACATTCGCTAGATTGATACTGTTACTTCCTTCGGCCCTAAGCTCGTTACATACTTTATCCAAAGTTTCCGTGCTATGTGTCGTATCTTCCCTGACGAGACTCAATTCAGCAGATGTGGCCAGCCCTTGGGCTAACTTGGAATTGTAGCATTTTAAATATTGACTACTGTTTTCTATGTAGATTTCAGGTTCGCCTCTTGATAGATGAAATTTCCTTGCCCCATACTCCCTTCTTTGGTGTTCCCAAAGTTGCCTTAAGGGCATTTAGAACTGGGTCAATTTGATCTATTCCTCCTCTGATATGCTGGGTGGAATCAGTTAGTTCAAAGATCTTTGTGACTACCTCTTCCAAATTCACTTCAACTGGGACGGGTTTTGACATTGAGTGGGATTTGATTGCGACTAGTTCCTTACGGATACTCTCTGTTTGGTTTCAAAATCACTAATACTCTGCTAAATCTTTGTCAATGTCTTACACACTTCCTCAATTCCTCCATCCCTGTGCATTGTCAGCAATTCCTGGATGGCTTCATTGGTCTTGGGTAGTTTAGCTGGGGTCACTTGGTTGCCCGTCTGCTGCCGGGAGACAGTAGATTGGCTTGTTGGTGCTGTGCTTGCATTTCTATTGGTAGACTGTAAGAGTGGCTGTTCTTTGATTCGCTGGACCTGTTTATTTGCCTCCAACCTTGCAGTTTTGGCGGATATCATACCCTCAGTGGTCCTCACTAGTTTTGACTTGGTTAGCTCTTCAATTAGGATGACAATATCACTTGACATAATGTTTAATAAACCTGCCTGCCTGTGCATCAACTGCTTCTATGAACCATTTTGTTCCATTCCATCCTCGTTGCAGTAGATGTTACAGATTGGGCTTTGGATCTTGTCTTCATCAAGGGAGAATTGGTGGTATAGGAGTAATTGGCCAATGAACAAGGTCTTTTTGATCGCCTTTGATTCTATTTCCGGTGCCAGGTCAATCAATGCTGACTCCTCGGGCACTATTTGAAAAGGTTTTATCTTGGGTAGTCCCGACACTGTCAAGTATACCAATCCTTCTTGGTATTCTTTCTGATACGCTCATTGAACTGAGTACTTTTGCTTGCTCACTTTGGTGTCCCTTGTGTAGATTGATTCTACTATTGAAACTCTTGCTGTGAGTGGTTACTTGAGGTTCGTAGCATACGGTAGATTACCTAGTTGCTCCTCTATCACTTCATCATCCTCTATTGAACAATGGATTACCAAACCCCCCGTCGTCACGTCCTTTAAATTGGATGTGTTTGTGGGGGTCTGGCATGATGTTCATACCAGTCAAAGGAAAATCGCCGGTCAACCGGTCGATGAAGACAAAAGAACAAAAACTTGTAGAAAACACGTAACCTTTAATTTTGATTAAATTTTACTTGCTTCGAGCGCGAAATCGATTTAGAAATAGATAGGTCACGATTCGCAGGTGCACCTCGCCCTCTCGGGTGTGCACATCTCGTGTTGCTTTCTTTGCAATCGTCGCTGCCGCTTGACCAATCTCTCTCAATCGATCTGGTCTCGACGCACCACAATAATGGTGAGGGTTCACTCTGCATCTTTGTTGTTGTGTAGATTGATTGCTTTGTTGATGAATGGCTTGGAGGGAACACAGCGTACATGAGAGTCCCTGTTCATCATTAATTCGTAGACGAATTGAAACATGCACATGACTAACTCCATTCTTTTCTCTCTTGCATGATTCAATCCAGCGATGGAACACGCTGCCACTTTCTCGAGTGTGCCACGACTCCACAAAAAGGCTCCGTCGAAATCGTCGGTCAAGCAGCAGTCTTCATCGGAGTTGGGGGGATTGAGGGGATCAATAGCAATTGCTGCATGCAGCGTTAAGTTGTTGAACCGCCCGGCCCACCCCCCTTCTACTGTATTAATTGGAATATTTTCAGGGTAAGCTCGCGAGAAGTTGATGGATGGATTCTTTGCATTTGATTGATCTTTTGTGAATTGCTTTTTGAATGATTTGTTGGCACTCGATTTGTTGGTGCCGTGGGCGTAGGTCACGTGACAAAATGCTGGTTTCTGTTGATCACAGTAGAGTGCAACCCCCTGCATTGCCTCGATTTCACAGCCATCGTAAATTGGAGCAAACGATTCGCTTCCAGACGGCTGCAACAATGAGTCTCCTTGTTTTGATGCCATTATGCACTAATTGATTTTTTGTCTCATGATTCCAATGATAGCACAAAGTCTTGGGATGTTGGCCTCAAATGTTGTCAACACCCAATGATATTGTAGCTGAGGGGTATTGGGAATGAAGCAACGCTTGTATTGATTGAATCGCTGTCTGATTTTTGGAATCAATGCACGTATTTGCATCCTGACAACATCTGTTTCAATTTCCTCATCCACAGCGCCAAGCCGACGACGAATCTGAGCAACAAGTAAGGCATCGTCAAGAATGGTTTTGTAGTCTTCTTCCCTGAATTCAGTTGGTGTTATTATTCTGAACTGTGTTTTGGCTGGCCTTGTTGGAGTAACAGTTTGAGTTGTGGGAATCTCTTGGAGTTCCATGACAATGTTGTCATGAAAGCAATCAAACAAGTGGAATATCCATGTATTCTTGGCAGTGGTTGTTTTTTTTGCTTGGATCTTCTTCTTGTTGAATTCGTTGCAGTGCTGCTTTACATTCATCAATTGAACCAATTTTCGTTGGCTGTTTGAAAGATTTGTCATTGATTGATGTCATTCTGCGGGCTCGTACAAACTCTCTCACTGCACATCCTTTCTTTACTTTGAAATCAAATGGCAGAGGGTCTGTCTTGAACAAATCACGGGAACTACTGGAATCTCTTTTGTAGAACTTGTGCAACTTTGCTTAAAATTGTTGGTTCTTTTCAAGTTGATCTGCGCGTGCTCTATTTTCTTGTGCTGCCGTGGCTCGTGCGTCTTGTTGGATTCCTTCTTTGGCTTTGCTGACAAGATTGTATGCTTGAATGTTGGTGTTGTTTGTCAAGATGATTGCTCGTTGACGATGCACCTGTGTGTCCCAGTTCTCTGGAAGAGGGTATTCATTTCCTGCGGAATCAGTGTCAATAGGATAGCCAAGTGAGTCAAACAGTTCCTCTGAGATTCGACCTTTCTCCATCATTTCTCTCAGGAAAATTGGAATGTCATTGATCCACTTTTGCATCATTTCTTCAGTGATCTTAACTTTTAGGGTTTTGAACATTGCATACACATCTACTCCTTGTAGGCTTTTGTCGAGCCAGCCGGGAATCCAGAAAGCTTGGAAGATAGAGCGCTCGTCATAGGACAGCCTCAATACAGTCGGGACACGCATGCAACAGTTGACCATGTTGTGGAACTTCTCCGCCAAAACGACAAGCTCATCTTCATTGGTAAGTTGCATCAATATTGCTTCAAATGTCTGGCCAACACTGAGCTCGGGGACCATGCTGTGATCGAAATTGTGCATCCAATGACCTTCTCGCACATGACCGTTGCCTGCATCACCTGGTTGAATCACTTTGCTTGTATTTTTGGATAGTTTCACTTGCCATTCATTGCGGCTAACCTTGTGCTCTAATGATTCTTTTGCTTTTGTTGCAGCTAATTGAGGCGTGCCACCGTCCATTGTCAAGACAGAGCGAGCCCAATCTTCAATCGGATCAGTGGTGAGATTCATCTTCTTTTTTATCATGTCATACACAGGTATACGAACTTTCTTTTCATAGAACTCAAACATCTTTGTCTCTGATAATTGTCCTTCACAGACTAGAGCAACGTATCCATACCCAGTCGACAGTGGATCAATGTTGCCACCTGCACACAACCCGGGCACTTTAATGAAGAGCACGCCATCGTCGGCCTTGGGCAGTTCCTGTCTAGTGAACCCAAGCATCTGAATGAAGGCTGTGCCAAGTTGACCTCCGCCTGTGATCATATTGGTGAATCTGGTTTTAAGCCCACGGAATGCAGATGAGTTATCATTCTTGTTGTGGACATCATAATTGCCTTTGGTTGCTGTGACTGACACAATTGCCTTTTCATTTTTATCAGTGTTACCACCCCGTTCACTCCCCTCTCCCTTATAGGCATCATACATCGCGGCCTTATCGTCAACGTTCATCATTAACTCTCTTGGCGAATGAGTCATATGAGACTCATCAACCCCAGCCTCCTCTGCCAATAATTTGATACCAAGCTTGGCACCAGCAGTGAGTTTTGAATGATCTATCTAGCTTCACCTGATGTGGCATTTCTTTCTCATTCATGATTACACCTCTAGAACCAAGAATAGCACAGACATTTGCTATCAACATCCGCTGGGATGTCTCTGCAATATCTCGATAGACAGGTTTCGGCTTCGACTCGGATAATTGCAGGCCAGGCACAGACATGAGACTGGAATGATATGTGAGTATTGTTTTTTTGTCTGGTTTGCCAAGGGTCTCGGGAGCGAGTCCTGCTTTGATTGCCTTTTGGCGGAAGGCATTATTGATTGCATTCTCTGTGTCTTTATAGGTCCAACCTTGGCCAACACGAGATTGTTCATGGGCGCGATGTAACTCAACCAATTCTTCTATTGTCATGTAGCCAGGTCGGCCACCCATGTTCCAATATGGCTTGGCCAATGAAGCACCATCTGCAGCATATTTGCTGAATAGCTCGTTGAGTGCAGAGATCTGAACAAGTACGTACTTCTGTTCTATCATTTGCAGTTTGCACCGCTTCAGATATGAAATCTGATCCTTTGTCTTTGTTGATCCGCACAACTGCACGACATTTTTAGACAAGAGTCGAAAGACCGACACGACACTGCCTCCTGCAAGACGTATTGCTGCTTGTCTAATGGTCTAGGTAGATTGATTCCAGGCAAAGCATTCACATTTGCATCGTTATCGACTTTGACTCTCTTCCTTGGCAATTCAACATCAGTGAGAACATTGGTGCTTGCTGCCTTTTCATTGTTTCTATTCTCAAACTCAAGTCTCACTGCCTTAAATTCTGCCACTAGAACATTACGAGGATTGCCGGTTCGCATGGAACGTTCAAGGATAGATTTATGTTTGGCCTCCTCGAGGCGTTGGACTTTTGTCAGCTTTGAGTGAGCTACAGCAGAGTTTTTCCTTTCAGCAGTATTGTTCAAATCTTTGGAGATGCGATCGAGAGAAATCTTCATATGCTTGTTGACAAAAACAATGACGTCTGCAGTTAATTTGGCGGGGCAGGATCCTTCGCTGAGTGTTAGATAGTCTCGAGTAACATCTAATAAAGACATCAGCTTTCGTATGTCGTCCACGCAGTTGTAGACGGATTCTATTTTCTGTGAACCAGTAAGGCGCTGCAATGCTGGGGTTGCCGCTTTTCTCCTTGAGCTAGTCGCAAGATCTAGTGCGGCAACATTGTTCTCTACCACACTGACAACACCGGGGTAAACAACGGAGGAAGAGACATTGCAAAGGCTTGCAGTATCGGTGATGGTGGCACTTCTACAGATGAATAGAATTTTAAAAATTGCATGTATTTTACAGTTAATCAGTGCGAAGTGGAGCGAAAAGATTTTATTTTACAAGCTCTGCAACCGGGGTTTTGTCAAAACCGACGTTTTTCCTTTGACTGGATATCTAGTCTGGGCAATGACGGTCATATCTAAATGAGGGAAACTAGGCTCATGAATAATCCTTCACAACCACCCAATGATCTCAAACGATTCACCTCTCCTTGCCTCAGATGTCAGTTTTGAGGCATATCATTGTTATCATTTCCATCTTCAAAATGGATATATTTTAACAAATGGAGGTGGATTTTATTGCAATGGCAGAGAATGTGTTGTATTGTACCCTTACCTACATGCATGGAAAGGTCAGCTGGGCGGCAACATGGGCCCTGCGGGCGGCCGGGGGATCGAAAACATGTTTTGGCGTGCATGCACTCTTCCTCCACCTCCGTCCCACCTCCACATCCATGTCGACATCCCACGTTGAACGTCGAACGTCGAACGTCGCCTCTTTCGTTTCCACTTCCTCCTCTCTCTTCAAAGCCGCTAGCCAATTCCAGTCGACCGTCACCAATCAATTATCGGCTTTGTAGGCACCACAGGGGCGAATGTGTTTTTGAGGGGTGGCGAACAGTTAAACCAGAGTCAAACCCTTATTGTGAGAATTTGACCCGTTGAGGAAAGTTACCTTGATGCATACTGCATTTGCTAAGCCTAAAACTACTTGTGTGGTCCAATTGATCTGCCTGTGAGATGCTACATTTGGGACAGCTTAACTGGCTCAGTTTTTGTTTTTATGCGAAGTTAACGCTGTTGCGATTTTAAGAGTTGTGCTGTCTAAGTTCCTAGAGAAGTGGTCACTTGAACCAGCCAATTGTTATTGATATTACATCAACTTACGTTCTAACAGGTTTTAACATTATGCTCTGCAATTATTCAATTTGCAGGATGAGAATAGACCACAACATTTGCAACACTTAATCTACATAAATAGCCTCTGGACTGTCAATTCATCACATTTTCACATTTGAGCCACCAATTGCACACTCCTACTTCAAACACACAGTAAGAAATAATGACAGATGCAGAAGCAGGAGTGTGGGTGAAAACAAGTATTATTCATTCCCTCCTTAATCCTGCATCTTCAAATACCAAAGGGAAGGGAAAGCAGGGTGAGTGACAGTGACCCTTTGTAATCTTGTCTGTGTTCGTTTTGCAGCGTATTGATGTTGCATATTTATTCACTAAATTTCGTTTACACCATTAACTGTGAACAATGCAGCATCTGAAGATGACGACGAAAACAACTGGGGCTGGGTCCCCGCCAAAATCCTCTCCAATTTACAGCTCAAAAATGACGGATCCATTGATACATCTTCCTCCATGCAGATACTTGTTACCGACGATTCCTCTAAATACAACGCAGTGGAATTGGAAATACCCGGAGCACAAATTGAAAACAATGTAGTAATGGCAAATGATCACGGAGACGATGATGACAACGACGATGGGTTCAACGAGGGGTGCGGCTATCCCGATGATTTAATCACATTAACACACCTCCATGAACCTGCGGTGGTTCACTGTCTACGTAAGCGATACGACAGAGATGAGATTTATACCTCCACCGGTCCTATCTTGCTGGCTCTTAATCCATTCAAGAAGTGTGCCATTTTTTCAGACGAAATAATGAAGCAATATTGGGAAAGGGGAGAGAGTCAAATGTTGGGTGCTAACAAAGAGGAGGGCGAGTCCCTCCCTCCTCATGTCTATGCTTTGGCGGATGCGACATTTCGAAGTATGATGATCAAAATTAATGAAGATAGTGGAGGTGGAAGGAATAAAACACCAGTTATCAGTGATCAATCCATTTTGGTTAGTGGTGAGAGTGGTGCGGGTAAAACAGTCACGACTAAATTCATCATGAGCTATTTGGCAACACTGAGTGAGAGACAAGCAGAAGCCAAAGCCGCCAAGTTGCCGCAACATGATCGGAAAAGTCGTAGGTCTCGAGTAACCATGAATTTGGGGAATGTCAACCTAGAACAGCAGGTGTTGCAGTCCAACCCTATCCTTGAGAGTTTTGGTAATGCTCGAACCGTTAGGAATGACAACAGCTCACGTTTTGGGAAGTTTATTGAGATTCAGTTCAGTGCCACGGGTACCCTTGTTGGTGCATCTGTTGAGACGTACTTGTTAGAAAAGGTGCGGCTGATTTCTCAGTCTGAGGGAGAGAGGAACTATCACGTATTTTATGAAATATTGGATGGAATGGATGAAGCAGACCTTGATCGTTTCTTTTTGTCAGATTATACGGCTGAAGACTTCAAAATGGTGAATAGCTCTGGGACTTATGATAGACGAGATGGGGTTGCGGATACAGAGACGTATAATTCGTTGTGTGATGCGTTGGAAGTTATGGGGTTTTCGGTGGAGCAGCAGAATGATATCTTTTCGGTTACCTCTGCGTCATTACATTTGAGCAACTTGACCTTTAACTCTATCAAAGGTGGCGAGGAATGCGAGATTGATGGGGAGAATCCACATTTAGAACCGGCGCTGAAGTTGCTAGGGGTGACGAAAGAGGATTTGAACCAGGCCATGTGCTACTTTAAGATTGAAGCGAGAGGTCAATCATACACGAGGGCGGTCCAAAAGGATAAAGCAGAGAAGGGTCTAGAGGCACTGATTAAAGCTACATTTTCTGCAATGTTTGACAATATTGTTAAAACAATTAACTCATCCATCACTGTGAAGAAAACTGACTCTTCGAAGGGTACTGGAAGAGGCAAGAAGGGTGCTAGCGGGGCAATGATTGGTGTGCTGGATATCTTTGGTTTTGAGTCATTCAAGCACAACTCATTTGAGGTGAGTATTCATTAATATCATTGTATGTTGCTGTTGATCTTTATTATTCATCATCTTACGCTGCTTGAATATGTTTCAGCAACTATGCATAAACTTTTGCAATGAAGGTACGGAGGCTGTTACGTGCTCTTTTAATATCTGGTTTCTTATTTGTTACATTACACTCACATAAAGTGTCTCATTGTATCCACAGCTTTACAGCAGCAATTCAACCTCTTTGTGCTTAAGAATGAGCAAGAAGAATACGAGAGAGAAGGTATCAAGTGGTCGTTCATATCCTTTCCAGAAAATCAAGACGTGCTAGATTTGATATGGAAGAAAGGATATGGCATTATTAACATCCTTGACGATCAGTGCAGAGCACCTGGAACCACTGACAAGACATTTGCTAACCAATTGTATCAAAGCTTAAAAGGGAATACTCGGTTTGAAGCTAATTTTCGTCAGGTTGGAGCACTAAAATTTGGGGTGTTCCATTATGCTGGTATGTCACTGAATCTTAATTTAATGTGTATTCCTATTGAATAATGTGAACTCATCACTCAACATCATTCGTTACCCTTTGATTAAAGGGTTGGTTGAGTATTCTACTGATGGATTCCTTGAGAAGAACAGAGACGAACT
>JALLAY010000156.1:0-19950 GCA_036939635.1 Cyclotella baltica | reverse complement strand
CTCAACACATGAAATGGACAAGCAGAAAACAGGATTGGAACCACTTTCCTTATTGATGAAAGTGCACCGTTGTTTTGAGTATTCTAATTCAATAATGTTGGAGGCACTGATGTATTCATTGTGTTGTGACAGGAATGAGAGAATTGAAGGAGTGCAAGGTTGGCAAATGAACCAAGAATGATGAATCAAATAAGACGAGAGTCTTGGGGTCCACAGGTTTTAGTGTACACTTCAGAACAACATTTGGGGAAATGTGCCAACAAACTTAGAAAAATAGTGTTTAGCATCAAAACTTCGGCAATTTTCAATTTCAGGGTGTATTCAATGGATGTTGACCAACACCACTATTATATTATGATGCCAACGATATAAATTTTGCACAAAAGAGAACAGATTCTATCTCTTTACTACACCTGATATCAAATATTGTCAATATTATTGCTCTACTGTACGATAGTTCACAGTATGAACCGCTCCTTGAAACTCTCCGAGCAACTTATGATTTGTGAACATATGAAGAGATGTTGCTGGATTTGTGATTAATTTGTTACACAAATATTCCCAGAAAAGAGGTATTCCTAAGCAAGTTACGGGTTTCATGTATTTTATAGTGATTCGCCAGACCTCATAGAACCATTAATCAACCACTGGAAACATCTCAATCAATCGACTGAACTGAGATTGGTGAGCAATCCAGAAAAGAAAAGCAAATTGGCATGTAAACAAGCAAGAAAGAAAGGTATTATGGTTTAACTATAGACTGTAATGTGTGAACATGTGAACCCAAATGTGGAAGAGCAGACTAATTAATGAAAAAATCAAAGTGGCCAGGAGTGGATTAACTTGTGAGCATTTCATTTTGTGAACTACATTAATTGTGCGAAGAAAACAATAATATTAATATATAGATGAAGGATTTTATTATAGAGGCTGGTGACTTCAAAACATTCTGAGATGACATAAACTCAAGACCAATGCAAATTGATATTGCTCATGGTTACATCAATATAACTCTTTGATATTATGATGTTTATTTACTCTTGCCACAAAACAAAAAGAAGTCAAAATAATTTGAATCAAAGTGTTCAGAGGACTTATGGTTGGATATATCTAGACGGACAAGTAGTGCATAAACCAACATAAACAAAAAACATAAGAGTGTCAAGTGAATTGTTGCATTTTTCTAGAGAACATGGAATTCGTTCTAGAAATAGAGAATATTCTCAGAGTACTTTACAAAAAGTGAAAATTAGGGCTGTCAGTGGGAGATCAGCGATCATCGCGCTTTTTGACTCCTGCCAACTCCTGTTGAAATTGCTGGAGGATGTTCACTGACCTGTCAAATTGGGGTGGAGTTTGCTACGCAAGGCATGGAGGGACACATGTTGTGGGGCAGGACGCTGGGCACCAGGGCACAGCTAGGATGGTCAATTGCACTACAAAAAGTGGGCTAAAAAATCAGTCTGCCCGCCAACCCTTCCCCTGCTGGCCCGGAACAGCAGACAGGCGCCCGTAGATGAATGGGGCCACTCTCTCACTTTTTCACTCGAACGATTCAAGACGGCGAACGGCGACAAAACTGCCGACCGGAGAATCCCCAGAGAGCTCATTCCAGCAACCGCGGCGGCAAGAAAGTAGAATTAAGAGTCAACAACGTAAGATAATGGATTTTTGTGCAGTTGATTCTATATCCTTGGCGATCTGCACCACACGAGTTGGGATTTGGGATCGTAAATCTGTTGCGATCCAATGCTTGCGTGGCCCAGCCTCATCGTTGAGCGGTTTGAATGGGGCTAATCACATTTCCCGAGGCAGAACAGATGGGACCATGCATTTATTCACAGACCGATTAATTGTTGCGTCCTTGTACATATGCCTTGAGAATCTGACCAGCACACATCTTCTTAGCAATTGTTTTATTTTTCTACAGGATTTTTGATCCAACTCTTCATCAACAACCACACCCAACCAACTAACTCATCTCCACTCATAAAATCACAACAATGAGCGAAAACGCATCAGCCCCAACACGCCCCGCCCAACCCACCGCACCCAAAAAAAGCCCCGCCACAACGTCCTCAGGCGGGACACTCGCCCCCCTCGCAAAATACAAACTAGTTTTCCTCGGCGACCAATCCGTCGGCAAAACCTCAATCATTACAAGATTCATGTACGACAACTTCGACAGACACTACCAAGCCACTATCGGTATTGACTTCCTCTCGAAAACAATGTACCTGGAAGACCGTACGGTCCGGCTGCAGCTTTGGGATACGGCGGGACAGGAACGATTCCGTAGTTTGATTCCGTCTTATATTCGGGATTCGAGCGTGGCCGTTGTGGTTTATGATGTGACGAATCGAGCTTCTTTTTTGAATACGGCAAAGTGGGTTGAGGATGTTAGAGCTGAGAGGGGGAGTGATGTGGTTATTTGTTTGGTGGGGAATAAGACTGATTTGGGTAATGATAAACGTCAGGTTACTACGGAAGAGGGGGAGGAGAAGGCTAATAAGGATGGATTGTTGTTTATGGAATGCAGTGCCAAGGCGGGGTATAATGTCAAGAGTTTGTTTCGGAAATTGGCGACTAGTTTGCCTGGGGCGGAGGCGGCGAATGGTGGAGCAAAGGCTGCAGGGGGGAATAATGTGATTGATATTAAGTTGTCACAGGCTCCGGCCAATTTGGATGAGGCGAAGGGGTGTGGTTGTTAGATTATAGCGGAAGAGAGATTTTGGGATTTTATTAGGATGAGAGTTGGTTGTTAGGTATCAAAGTGCAATATATAGAACAACAATGCCCTGGTGTTTTGATGCAATTATGTAAAGCAAATTATGGGGAAATTGGAGTAACAAGTTTCTCAGCAGCATCAGATTGATGCACTAAAGAAAAATCAGTGCTGTAATCATAATATATGTTTGAAGTTGTGACAGGGAGCTTATATGAGCAATAGACTTTCGAGTTTTAAGCTACAGACATTTTGCATCATTTACATTTGTGTTATTAAATTCTGTGATGGTGGAAGTTCAAGTTAAGAAAACATGAGCCCAGTCCAACATAGTCTTCCCACGATTAATGATGGAAGATGACCAGCAGAGCCATCTAAAAGATGTGTTGGAAAAAACGAATGCTCCTATACTTAGTGAACTTTAGTGAACATGTTGAAGCCATAGCCACTGTTTTAAAAAACAGTAGTAGTGATCCGTAACCTAGCAATATTAAGAACTTGTCCAAGGTAAAATGCACACTAGCATTTATGACGACTAGTTCTGTCAAATTCAGAACTGGCCGTGCTTGCTCTATTTTCATCAGGACCTTCCACATCAAACACATTTCCCTGAACATACACACTGCCTCTAGTATGCTCATCTCCTTTCAAACTAAACTTTCCTGCTTCCGGAAATATCATACCCCTAGCAGTCATTAATTCCTGATACACCAATACCACCAACTCTTCTCTGACATCAATCCCATCAAGAGTTGCATGTGTCACAAACGGATCTTCTAATTGACGTACACATTCAAATAATGCAGTTAGAGCTATGCTCGTGACAATACCAAAGGCTATACCGAATGCTAGTGAACCTGTATCAAGTGCCACTTGGACATAACTTGGTGCATAGAAAGCAGGTAGGAACATGGTGAAGAGTCTACCAAACGACCGTAATGCCTGCGGTGTACGGTATTCTTTGACATTGCGAAGATCTTCCATGGCATTTGTTATGAAATTCTCCCACTGTCGGATACGTGAGGCTTCATTTCCAGGCATTCCTCTGTGTTTTAACGCCTCGCATAATTGGCTTAAAAGAACCATCCTTCCATTAACATTGAGTGTGAATAATGATCTTCCACAAGTATTTATTTGTTTGGATTCAGTGCGGCCTTTGGATGTGACTCTATGTCGTGCACGTGTGGCTGTTGGCAATGTCAGATATTGATACAACGCATCAGATAAATGAATGAGATGCCGAATTGTCGTTTCTGAATGTTGCATAAAGTCAATTGAATGTTTTTCCTCCACACCAGTGTTTTCTTCTCCGTAAACTGCATTCATATCTTCATTGCTTTCGACACATCCTCTCCTCCCCTTCTTTTTATGACACTCACTCCAATCCCATTGAGCATGGGCCATGTAAAGATTAAACACAGCACTACGATACGTAGCCAATGATCTTAATGCATTCTCCCTCCTAGTAAAGGCCATGGTGACACTAGAACTGAGTGGGGTGATAACTGCAAATGATAACAGAACTGTGGGTAAATTGCCGTTCCAATCAAATCCATTTGTGGATGCAGTTTCTTCTTCCAAGACTAAATAATAAGTCAGCACAGTTGCCCCTACGGTCAAAGCCAACCCGAGTATAGACTCTAAATTCAAAAGCATTGCGAGAAAGACAATAAACCCAGAATACAAATCCATCACAAATAAAGTCGGAAGCCAATGCCGTGCAATTTTTCTGGCATTCTCTTCTTCTGTTTTGCATTCTTGTTGTTTCTGACGAATATTGGACTGGCGTAGGTGGGACTCGTGATGTTGAAATGGCGAGGTGGAGATGCATGCATTGGGAAGGGGTGGGTCGGGACAATCGTCTTCGCCGTTGATGTCACGTGGTGATGTATTTGTCATTTGAATTTGATACCTGTTTGACTTTACTGACGGATTTTACGGCACCACGCGACGGTTATTAGCGGAGATTATCTTTCGTTGATGGTCGCTGACACTTGATGACTTATGTTATGGTGGGTTCGGAAGGAGACTGTTGGTAGCGAATGCATTGAAATAATGGTTCGCCAATCCAGCCAATCTTCAATTAAAAAGTTACGTTGATGCTAAGTCTGTCTGATCGGATGAAATGTCTTCAATCTTTGTAGATGTTGGCGTAAAATTTCAGCATATCTTCTCTATTACGACAGGTTTTCTCGCCTGCTAATTACGGTAAACACGTGACTGCCATGACCCATATGACCCGTGACCCATCAGCTACAAAATATCATAGATAGTAGATACTTTTACAGATATGGTACTGTTTGTAGAAACCGTACCAGATGAAAGATATCAGTGCCATCACCACACACTTGAGCATGGATCACCATCAAATCATGATTGTTTTCACGAGCGACAGTAGATCATTGTAGAGACATTACAGAAGCGGCCAAGGAGGCGGTAGAGGCAGCAATCTGTGTGACAGAGAGGGCTAATATGTAGTAGGAGTGGCTACCCCAGCCAGAGGTGGATGGATTGGTGATGTCAGTAGTGTTGTTGTTCATTGTCGGAAGTAAGAGAGGGCATCATGGTCGGGGTTGGGTTGTTTGCCCTTTTAGGTGTGTAGAATAGAATGTAGAATTTATCTTGTCTTTTTTGATTGAGCTATTTATTGCCTTTGTGGGTCTTAGGCTGTGTTTTTAGCTGTGGGGTGGGATTGATTGGAAACCAATAGATGCAATACAAAAGCTTTATAGAAAAAATATCTAAATTGCATAGGTTCTTGCTATCTTTGATAAGACTATAAAATTCACTAATGATAACAGATTCTGACCACACTACGAAGAACTTCTTCCACAAACAAAAAGGCAAATTACTATTTTGCACTTTATTGCAGTTCCAATATAGTTATTTATTACTAGTACAAAACACTAATTTGTTATTTAATCCAGCAGCTTTAGAGAGTCTTGTTGTTTTTGGTTTGGGTAGTCGTAAGACCAGTGAGATTGTTTATTGCTTGTTGCTCAATCGCTCAATTGCTCAATTGCTTAGTGTTATCGCAAAAACCTTTCTCAATACTAAAAATACACAGTGTTGCAGTATCATAGATGAGATTGGCAGATGGATTTGTTTGTGTTTTGCTGGCAATATTAGTTTATGGTATTTATAGGATGAAAGGGCCTTATAGACAAGATAGTTTGTATAATCAGAAAAGAATTTGTTTATTGTGACTGCAGCTTGATTTGAATTGCCTTTCACTGTTAATATGAGTGATGATAGCAGATTTTTGGCATCCTAGGCAGTTTTTTTCTTGAGGTGAAAGATTCTTCAGTTATGGTTCAAGAGGTTATGTCAATATTGTTTCTGTAGTTGTATTGTGGAACAATCATAACATCAGAGGCAGCCCTGGTAGAAATTGATATGAAAAGTTTCATCTGAATTCAAATCAATGCCACTTCAAAGAATCTTCAGTGCTAGTGCTTTCATATCTTTTGAGAATCTGTGTAATTCAAGCTTCTCTAGTAGACCTCTAGCAAGATATTTACTGCTTCTGTACCACTGATTGAGTCATTGCCGTTCTTATGCTTTCTATGAGTGCCAGTATATCAGAATGATTCATTGTGTCTCACAAAATAGTTGTCTTTGTCACAATTGTCAAAAACAATGCTGTATTGTATTCTTGTTATTGATTGGTCTGAAACAAAATTCTTCTGCCAAATCAGAACTTTTCTCTACAGAATTCATCCTTTCTATACCATAACTGTGATGATAAATATTGTCTTTTGTAAGGTGGTGTTTATTGAACGTTATCAGAGTAATGCAAGTTCCACTACATGTGAGCCTGCAATGTATTTACTCAACAAAGTGAATCATTGCCATCACTGAAAGTCTTCTTGATGAAAGGAAAGTGATTTCTTGACTTTGTACTCCTTGGCAGAAAATCTGAACAGATGATAGCATTACTGACAATCATTTTTGGATGAGTCATAGACCGACTAATATCTTTTAGTTCAGAATATTCTCTGCCGTTTAATTGAGGAGATGTTGGACCAACTCACATGTTGACGAGCTAATGTGATTTCATTGTGCACTTGACAATACATGTGTGAGAGTTGCCTTATCACAACACACAGTTTTGATCAAGATATCACATTGATTTACTACTCAGTGGAGCCAATTGATAGTTGTTTTAAAGTAGATAATCTGCTGACTGAAATAATTTGGAAAGTGGGTGTTTTAGTCCTTACGAGCCACATACAGTGGTGATCTTTAGGCCTCTCAGCATGTTTTTAGTGAAAAAACGCTATGACCGAGAAAGTGACTGTTTAGTTGAAGTTGAACTGGGTCTTTGACATGAAAAACTGTTTTATGGTGCCAAAGCACAAAGCTGGTGTTTTTCTTATTGTTATGCGTTTACTTTGATTCTGCTTGTCAAATCAACTCAACAACTCCACGAAGTATCATTCAGAGCTCTTTGATCTCTTTCAGCAAAACATTTAGCAGCCTAATGGTAAATGCTTTAGGGGGTATTCCTCTCTGAGAAGCAATGTTGTAGCGGTGAAGTAACTTTGATTCAGAGTGCAACAAATAATAAATTCAGCGTTGTTGGCGGATGTAGGAGATAAAAGCTTTCTGTGCAATCTTACCTGCTCTTCGAATTGATTCTTCTTGTCATCAAATGCATCCTTCCAGCTGCTGGTCATTACCGCGAGTAGGGTTTCGTTTTTAAAGAATGTTGATATCTCTGTTTGGATGATATTAGTTTGGTCTTCTTCAGCGAAAGTGTCTGGCTTCCATTTGACCTGCTTCGCTGCTGCTCTCCTTGAAGTCTTAGGCGCGATAATGGTTGAGGCTGTTGTCTTTGGTTTAACTTCTTTGCGGCGGCGGCAATCTCGCAGAGCAAAAAAGATCTTTTTCACAGACCTCTCATGATCAAGGACTTCGTACAAATTTGGGTCATGATCTGTTGACCTAAGAATCCTGGCGCCCCTTTCATCGTGCAATTCCCTGTACATTTGCTCAGAGAGCGCCATACGGTCATCGAGTGTCATCAAATCATAAGCAGATTTGTTTGCCAGTATTAGCTCGCGAAAGAACCTGTTTCCCGGGTGACCTTGACCAGTACCCCTAATGCATATAACGTCATTGTCGTGCACATCAGTTTGAGTTATGTATACTGCTGAGTCTTCGGTCTCGGTAGATACAATGGAATCGTTTGGCTGTTCGTTGGCCATGTTCTCGTTGAATTCTGCCGGATAGTTGGCTGTCTCGGTAGATATAGTGGGATCGTTTGGTTCAATGGGGTCTTTTGACTTTTCAACGGGAGAGGGCTCGTTCGCCATATCGTCTACACCGACCATGGTCTCGTGGATTAGCGTGGATGGCGACTTGCTCGAGTTCCATGGTGCTGCCAAAGTTGAATTCGTAGCCGGGCTACTGACGCCTTGAGAGAAAACGCCATCAAAGAATGCACTATCTTGTTCAGTCCACTGAGGCGACGTTGTCAAGGCGTCAGGGACAGGAAACGCCATGTTTGGAGATCAAAGTTTGGAGATGCTGATGTGTGACGAAATGCCGAGAGTTTGAAATTTTGAATTTAAAAATCAAACAGTTCCAGTAGATGATCATTTTCACTTCCCTCTCAAGCTCTCAAAGCGCCAACCTAAGTAAAGACAATCAAGCCACCCGCCACACAATGAGAAATCTCGTCATTGCCCAGGTTTTGTTCTTCATCTTCAGAGGATGCATCGCTGCATCTACTAATGATTGCAAATTTGCATGCCAAAAGATCCGCCAGGAAATCGGTAAAGACGTCTCTTCCAGCATCTGCAAGAAAGCTAGCAGTGAGTCAATTTGAATTTGGTAGTGTAGACTGAATGAATGATTAACCTCACCTAGATAACTCTGCATCTATCAGACATCGCTCCAATTCCCAAGCTCTTTCAGTCTTGCATGGATGGAAGAAAAAAGGGCTTTGACCAATGCCTTTCCATTTGTTCCACTGGATCGTATTCTTCGGACTCTTTCAAAGGATGCAGTCAGACCAAAGGTAACTCTTCTCGACCCAACATGGTGCAGGTAAGTCTTTGACACCCTTTCCTTCTCGAAGAGTATTCGTTCTGATTATAAGTATCTGCCTCGTTTCAGTGGTGCCGCCAAGGATACGAAGAAGCCTTGACAACTATTCGAGTTCACTTCGACCAATCTCAATCGAACAATGAAGAGCCGTATGGCCTTGCTGTCGAATCAGAGGTTCTGGAAGAAACAGACATCAGCCAGGATGAGGAACAGGAAGAAGATACTGTTCAAGACGAAGCATTTGAAGAGTCTGTTGTTGAAGAGTCTGTTGTTGAAGAGTCTGTTGTCGCCGATGAGGAAACGTCGTACGAGGACAATTTGGAGGAATTTGATGAGGAGTCAGAAGAAGAAGACGAATACGTCAACACCACTGATGAGATGTAAATCAGAAATTCCTTGATATGCTCTTGCAAGGCTTTGCTTTTTGAGAGCCAAGCAAGGTGCTCATGTATGACTTACAGATCAGAGCGAGCAAATGTGGTCATTGTCTAGTTTGCTCTTGGATCGAGTATTCGTCCTCTCGTATTAGCAGCACATTTGTTGATAGATACATGTGATGAACAAGCACTACTGTGCCTACGTCGTTATAAGTATAATGCATCTCACCACCACAACTATAAACTGAGACTACTACTGTTCGATGACTACCAACTACCTAATTTATGATTTGATTTGCCTCGAAAAAATGCTTAATTTCTATGTAAATGTACTGCTTATTCTATGATTAAGTCGGTCCGGCAAAAGGTGAAACAAAGCATGGAAGGCAATAAGAGCTAGAGGATGGGCTCTCTGTTACAGTCTGTCAACTTTTGGTTGTCATTTGTGTTATTCTTCAGGCGGTATGTAGCTTGATAGCCTTAGCGTATATTACTTCTAACAGTGACATGGTCATCTTTATATCATCTCTCTTGCGAGTTCAAGCAGTACAAACTCATTAATTGGTTCAGCGTCGCATCCTGTTATCAAATTAATGACTTGCTTGAGGACGCTGTCAATGCGTATACTTTCTTAACAAAACAACGTGGTCATCCTCTGGCGGGGCGGGCTCGAATCAACCTTGGGAACCTATATAGTAACCAAATTTAATTCTAGTAACATGGCCTGTCAAAAAATCGTGTTGCATAGAACACACCAAGTTTATGTGATCGAACGACTGATTGGTGTGACTTTCGACAAGCAAATCTGGAAAGCTCATCTGGACACGAGCATTTCGTCTGTGCATAAACCACAGATCGTATGTACCTTAGGCGACGCTGCTTACTTCTAATGGCTAACCCTTTCGACAAGTGCGATTCTAAGCCCATGTAATCACTTGCATCTATGAGATTGGCAAGATCTTGACTGACGTTTTGAACACGCCGGATTGTCTTGGCCCGCAGCTTCTTGAATGCTTGAATTTCTTCCTGAGTGTAGCGCAGCATCCGAATCTCGTTGTCATCGACAGAATAGACCATGACTGCTGCAGCTCTTGAAAAACGAACTTTTTTGTTATTGGTCATCGACTTTGTCTCCATGATGAATGTATAGGTTGGTGGTGTGTTCTGATTTTTGAGATCTGTGATACGACTATTGTTTCTCTGCTTTATGAACCACTATTTTGATTGTGGATTGTAGTGATGGTAAGTATGAGCAAGTACGATCATCTCATCTTTTCCCATCACCTCGTCTTACCGTCTTACCTAATCACTAAAACAACCATCATCCGTGGGATTGCTGTCGCATCACATGCATAGGGTGACATACCGGGCAGGTACGATCATCTCATATCTAGAGTCACTCATCATCCAACATCCAACCATTGGAACCATGCCGTTGAAACAGCAGTGGGATTGCTGTCCACCACCTACTTACCGATTCACTCATTCGACCCTTGAGAAACGTGAGATGTGTGGGATCTTGCTGTCGAATTGAGCCCTCCTGAAAATTCGCAAGAATAAGTATTATATCGGCTTATGTATAATTGATTTTTACAGCCATTTTTCATTAAAGACGTTTAAATAGCGAATAAACGAGTGAGTAGACGACTATTTTTGACGAGAGAGGCTTAAGTATTGGCCAGCTCCATCAAGTATAGGTATTGCGTTGTCATCTTGTTCTGGTCTTACTTCATACGCATTGGACTTGGTTCATCTTCCTTTGATCGTTCGAAAGGTTGCATCTTCTAATGGAATGGGGATTAATAAATCAAGTAAGTCATCCTGTATTCACGATTTTCATGACAGAGACAGAACTGAAGCCAAAAAGGGCTAAGAAACTCAGAGGTCTTGGTGGAAATATGTCCCGATGCCATTAGCTTGATGTGCCTGTGTTTGATTGACAGTAGACAGTTTAAGGGAATAGTAACAGAGAGGCAAAGTATTTTTAAGTAACAAACTACAATAACCAAAGCTAGAAGTATCATTCTGAGCATCAGTTTCGCCCCACACCCTTCCTTCTCTTTCCACTTCGTGACTTTGAACTCTTCCTATGCGCTTTACCACCAGTATATTTCGCAGTCACTTCCCATATATCAAACGGCATAAGTGGCGGCCTTACACTAACTCCTATTCCCTTCGGCACACCAATTCGAATTTTAGCAGTCCCCGGACCAGTAACTGCAACCCATCCAAGGCCACGTAATGTAATATCTGCAGCGGCCTCCTTCCAAGTAGTTCCCTCGATGTCGATTTCGTGGTATTCAAACTCTCCTATTTCTGCGAGTCTTTCAGCTCCGGGTTCCAATGGAGGGACTAATATACCACCTGTGTGTTTGGCTGTGAATTCGGCAGCCTTGTCTGAATCAGTGGGGTGCAATTTGATATCATTCGCGACGAAGAATGTAAAGAGGAATGGTTTGGAGTCTCCAATGAGCTCGACCTTTGCCAGTCCACCTACAAGTACACACTGTTGTTGTATGTATCAATTAAGTCAGGATTAGAATCATTTGGCTTCGAAAATACTGAAGAATATTAGGCTTACCTTTCCAGATACAAGCCTAAAGGTTATAGGCTCAACTTGTCTGATTTTTGCAAAGTACAATCAATAAGCATTAGATATTGAATAAAACCACAACGCACATTAATGTTGATTCTCTGGACTTACTTCTTGGGAACAACCATTTTTAACTCCTCTGGTGTAAGCCTATCCGTCAATGATCCTGGAATCAGCAAGCCGGGTGTATCATACAGCACTTTCTTATCCCCCAACTCAATCTTGATAAATTTAAGAGTTGTACCAGGCAGTGGGCTGGTTGTTACTGATCCCTTCCATTTATTAGCATTGCCTGCACGTTTCTTCCCTCCAAATGTTGAGCGTTTGTCAGGGTTGTTTTCATCTAGTAGGAAGTTGACAAGAGTTGACTTGAACAGTGTAGCAAACAACATATGAGCACCAATTGTAAAGATAAATTAAAATGTAGTACATAAGCCACTAACCTTTCCAGCATTCGCAGCCCCAACAACATAAATATCACAATCCATATCAGTCGCCAAAGCCTTGGCCTTCTCAATCATGGCACCAACCCCAAACCCAGTCTTACAACTAACAAGCCGTACAGCACCTCCAATATTGGCAATAGACTTGACATCCATATACTCCAACTCCCTCCTAACCCAATTCTCAGCCCGTGTCTGCCCCATATTTGCCGGTAACAAATCCGCCTTATTCGCCGCAAGAATAACAGGATTATCACCCGCAATCTCATCAAGCTCTGGTAATACCGACCCGCTGAAATCAAATAAATCCACAAGGGCGACAATAACAGCCGTCTTTTGCTTCAACGGCAACAATAGCTTACGAAACTCCTCCTGCGACAACGTCGGTTCATCCGTCCACCCCGGACGTAGCTTTTGTTCCACCGTACCAAAATTCTGTAACCCATGACATCTCTTGCACAATACCTTTTTCCTCGATAGTGCTTCTAGATCCAACCCCATCCTTTCCGCCATTTCTTCGGGGGTTATATCCAGTAGTTCGTCCTCTTCCTCGGGTTCACCCTGTTTTAGTAGGTAGTCAATCTCATCTTCCGGAGTCCAATCGGCAGCCTTTTCTTGCATCTTTTGCACTTCTTCAATCTTGCCCAATTTAACCTGTACTTCGTACTTTTCCGATGGTAAAAATCCCGGACGGAACTCATCATTAGATTGGAAATCATACCCGCACCCTGAACAGGTCATGGCACCTGTAATAACTTTGAATTGTTCACGTCTTGGAGTTTCGTCATTGCCGAACGGGTTGACTTCACGTCTGAAGCCTAATTCACGGAGGCGGTCAAGGGTGGGATCGGAGGATAGATCTTCTAGAGATTTGGGGATGGATACTCTTCCTTTGGCTAGATCACTTTTGGCTACGGCCATTCGTTCTTCCATGCTTTGTCCAGGAGACATGTTTGGAATTGAGGGAGCATCATCGTCCTCTTCGAAATCGAGATAGTCATCATCGTCAAAGTCATCATCGAATGTTTCATCTGTTGCATAGTAGGCGGTGGAGGCATCAAATCCCTCCTTCTTTGCAATTTTGTCAAATTCTTCTTGGAGGGCAGTTGCGTTGAATTCTTTTTGCCAGTTGGGGTTGAGTTTGATCTTTCGTTTCTTTGATGTGGGCTGCTTCTTTTTTGGTTGTGGATCGTCATTTGAAGTATCGATTTGAGTGGGTCTTAACCTTTCTATTAGATCAGCCTTGAGTCCTGAGATGGGCAACCCTCGTTCGTTTAGTTTGACCTTTAGCTCTTTTACTGTCAGTTTCTCGAGTGGGGTGTCATCGTGTTCATTTGGGGTTGTTGTGGAGAGTAATCTGGTGAAGCTGTGTGCAGATGATGACAATGTAAGCAAAGGCCTAGTCCGTGGATTCAACGTTGATGCACTGATTCGTGCAGATGAAAAGGCATGTGCTCGAAGACATTGGTTCAGGACAAGCAACATTGCAACTGTCACTTGTGTTCTAATCACTGTCGGCGATGACATGGAGATTTTAAGACGAAACGTAGCCCGGCTGAAGATGGTAGCGAGGGATACTGCGGTTTGCGGAGGTGCTCAAATAGTGGGTGTTTCTTTTGATTGTTCACTTCGGTGTATGGTTGCAGCGGTCGGTCTATGATATGATTGGTCGGTCGTTGATGTGATGATGGCTGATGGCAGATAAATGTCTTCCCGCCAAAAACTGAAGCCCGCGAAGGGCCGGCCGGGCCTCAAAATCGTCCTTTACCGCCCTCGCGCCCACCGTGAGTTTCTTGGATGCCTCCTCTCTAGCTACCGCACCGCCATCAGTGGACAGAAAACATATGGTGATATGTTTTCAATCTACAGGGTACATATGTTTTCAGTCTTCCTGTGGACACTGTTGGGGGGAGGAAGCAGTGGGAGGAGGGTTCTGTACTAGTTCCTGTGTTAGAAGAGGGACAGACCACGGTGGTGGAGTGGAATTTATCGAAGTTAATTGTTACCAAGAAGGAGCCTGACAATGAGAAAGGTCGGAACAATCAAAGCCTCCGTCAACACCTCTGAAACTGCATCACCATCATGGAGGGATTTTATGGGTCCCCATCCCCCGTCAGTGGTGGATTAGACATGGCAGTCCAAACGGTGGAGGATTCACCACCGACTTGTTTTCCCCGTGATGGAGGCAAAATGTACTGACTGATTCCCATGTAGTTTCTGTAGAAAAAAGTACCTATTAACTGGTTATTGTTTTAGTATTGACTTGACTCTAAATGGAAAAGTAAACTGATTGACTGATGTCCAAGCTTGGGCAAGAAGAATTGAGCTGAAAAAGAAAGGTTTAGATCTTAGCAAAGCTTAAGCTAACGCACTACATCACCCGAAAAAATATCATGTGAAATGCGGGTGTTGTCGATTGTGTTGTGGAAATATTTCTTTTTGTCGGTCTTGTTTTGACGTGCTCTATTGTGATTCCAAGACCCATCAGATTGCAATTGTCATTTATGTGACTGGTGCGTCAGTAGAAACTTGTCATTTCTTGACAGTGTTTGCCTTATTGCTTTGAATTTTGAATGGTGAGACACATTTATTATTGGTGCTGTTCCTGTTTGTTGATTGCGTTGTTTGTTTGTTGTTTGTACAACTTTCACTGTGTGTGTCTTGTCCAAAGAGGATATGGGTAGTGGTGTAGTTGACCCCCTTTACATGAAGTGGTGGCATTGATTAGAAGGCATGGATTGTTGTGAGACCTATGTGGAGGGTTGTGAGTTGAGATGATTTTAACTGGATTCTGAGAGCCCAGATTGCTAATTTATAGTTAGGCAAGAGCTCAGGTAATCCGCCGGGTGTAATTGAAATCCTAGTCATAGTGCTCAAGACTTTTTATTCCATTGATTTGTCTTGGGCAAGTCCTAGCAGTTCGCCTTCTCTTTCTCAATCGAGTGGCTCATCTACAGACCCGGGCAGTTCACCCAGTAACAGCCCTAGAATATGCCCTTATTTTGCACCATCCTCTCAAAAAGCCTTGGCCTCACCAACCACTAGTAGTCAGACGTCAAGACTAAGCCCTCGATGCAAGTGCAAATCCCAACCACTTCTCCAGCATTGATTTCTAGTCCTTTTCCACTGATTCTCCATCAAGTGTTGCACTTTCTTATTCTCCATCAAGTAGTCCCTTAAAAAGCATTTGCTTATACAAACCGATACTAGTAATCCACGAAGACCAAGCCCCTCAATACACACGAAAATCTGAACCACTTCTCCAGGAGCCATCCCAGGTGGTTCGCCATACCCAGTGCTTTTCCATTGATAAGTTGCAGCAATCTGCCTTGGATTTCTCTTTCTGTTTGTCTTTAAAGAGCCCGAGCACTTCACTTTATGCTTCATACTCTTACAACAGATAGTCGTCTACAAACTCATCATCGCTGACAGCCTCTTCCAACTCTTCACTATGAAGAAGTCCGTGCATTTCACAGTACTTTGTCGAGCACATCACAATCATCAAGTCCCAAATTAGCATCTCCCCTTCTCTTTCTTCATCAGTTAACCCTTCTTTGAGCACAAGCAACTGTTGTACCTTCTGATTCCCCATCAAGTAGTCCCTCAAAAAGTCTTAGCTTTATCATAACTGATAATAGTCAGGCATCAAGACTAAGCCCCTCAATGAGCATGAAAACCCCAGCTACTTCAACAAGGAACAATTCCAAGTGCTTTGCCATCCGCCATACCCAGTACTTTTCCATTGATGAGTCTGACTGAATTGTATTGAAATATACAATGGCTCAGCCTAGCAATCATACCCACGCTTGAGAGGCTGCTTAGAAATTCTGATACTGGTTTATCCTTAACATTCAAATGTTAGTAGTATAAGTTTTGAAATTTGAAGACTGTTGGTAGAAGCTGTATTATTTTTTATGAAAAACAAAGAGGGTCAACAAAAAGGTACCTATTCAATCTCTTGCATTTTGCGCTTCTTCTGGCACTTTTGTATCACGTGAGGTACCTTATGAAGAATTTCATACATCTGAGACAGAGCTTCATTCGAGTCAATCTTTCCAATACAAGACAATGCAGTTGGCAACACTGATGACGCAAAACTTATATTCTGGATTGAGTGGCTCTCAATGATCTTCTTACGAGCAACAGCAAGCTTGTTGGCATTTTTATTTCAGTGCAACATGGAATAAACCTCAATGGAAGGAAACCAAAAGCCGTTGATAAAACTCTCCAGTGTATGATTTGACTGGTATGTTGCATCAATACTTGATGTGTTCCAAAGTATGTCGTAAAAAGATGACCAGTCATAGTCACCAACAGTGTCACGATAGGACAGCTGCAATCTTTTCAACGATGAATTACCCTGCAATGAATTCACAAGTAATTGTGTTGCCTGTCTATTTGTGTTGTGTCTAGCTTGGTCTCCTTCGAAATTATCTAGAGTAGGCAAAAATTTGAATTGAACTTCCAGTTCTTGCAGTTGACAATTTGGACTTTGGATGACATTAGCAAGAGCTTGAACTTGGCCAATTTCAGATGTCGACATATGCACTCGTTTGAGGCTGGAGCTCAACATCAAAGCATCCACTATCAAATCTGTTCCATTGCTGTCCAAGATATCCCCATCATGCACCATACCAAATTTAGTCATCACATCAATTTCTTCAAGGCTTGCATGAGATGCCAGCATGGTTGCAAATGAACGCCAACCCCCCTCAGTAACATCTTTGTGTCCGGGAATTTTCAGAATTCTCATTCTTTGGTTTGATGCAATGTACTGGGATATTGCTGTCAGCACGGAATCATTGGTTATCACTGATCTGAGGCGCAGTTCTTCTAGTCCCATTGCACGAAGTGATCTAAAAAAATTGCGCCAATTAGCTGGTGACTTAGCAGGGTAACCATCATCTGAAAGGGTTAACACCTTTAACGAAGCATTTCCCACTAAACACAGTGCCAACTCTTCAAGTATTTCATTCTTATACCCTTGGAGACTGATTTCCAGTTCATGCAATGAAACCGAAGATTTGAACAGCACATGGCAGATTGATTTCCAAGTTGATGAATCCAATTTGACGTTCTCAAGACGGAGAGACTTAAGCATGGGCAATTGTCGCAGCGCAGCGGGATATAATAAGCCAATACTGGTACCATAAAAATCATGAGATTGTAACAATTCAATCTTTTCAACGTCCAATTTGACATCTCCAACTGAACTTAAAAAAGTTGGCATGGTTTCCCTGCAAAGTTGAGCCATGAAACACTTGACAGAATTATTTTCAGCCAATCCATTTGTAATTATGTTGATACCTTCGTCATCACTGAACCCGGTGTACTTAAGGTTCATTGCTTTCAATTTGCAGTCCTCCCTACTCAACATTTTATTGATAGCTAGACAGGCATTCCTCGAAAGCACACCTCGATTAATACAAATAGACTCCAGTCCTGACGTCACACTTAATGCCTCGATTATTTCATCCAAATTACCATCACCATTACGCAAGTGCGAGATACTCATATTTTTCAGAGATTTACATGCCTTGATAACATTAGCAATGTTTATTTTGGGGATTGAGTCCAGACGAATTTTAAACTCAATTGATTCAATATTGTTGTTGTTTTGGAATAGAGGGAGTAGGTGGACGAGTATTTCAGACGCCATATTAAAAGCGTTGTCTGCATCTGCGGCGTTCTCTTGTTCAAAGAAGAACTCCAACGAAACAAGGGACTTGTTCAAAACCAACCCTTTGCAAAAATTTCTCAAGTCGTCCAATGAGCCAAACATACCATGATCACCATCACCCGACCAATGCGTAGATTCAAATATAAATGCTTTAGATGCATGCTTTCTCCAAGGCATCTCCCGACAACTTCCCAGTCCAATAGTCGCTCATCCAAAATAACTGATGTCACGGCCGG
Source organism: Cyclotella baltica (assembly GCA_036939635.1). Lineage (NCBI taxonomy): Eukaryota > Bacillariophyta > Thalassiosirophyceae > Thalassiosirales > Thalassiosiraceae > Cyclotella > Cyclotella baltica. Next base: position 1,842 of record JALLAY010000156.1, on the reverse strand, counting down.
GTCGTTGTTCTGGATCCCTTCAATGACGCCTTCTTCCCGTAATCTACTTAACCTATCGCCACGATAATAGTCCTCCTCCATCCTCTCTCCAAGTAAACGATCCTGCTGCCTCTAGCAAAATGGCACTATTGGTTTAATCTGTATGAAGGCGATGCGAGAGTCAATAGAGTTGATCAAGATTATTTTAGCCTGGCTACTTTTACTTGAGGATTAATGGAGAAAGACGGTCGGCGGTGTTAGATACTGGGAACAATGACTACCAAAAGACCAATTTTCGGTAGTAGGGACTACTTTCTAAATGTGGCAAATGCCACAGACCCGGGGCAAATGCCACAAACACTAGAAGACTACTTTCTCAAAAACATCATTCGAGAAGCGCAATCCAATGACAATCGAGAAGCGTAACAATGACAATCGAGAACTGTAGCTCATTTGCTGCTCACTTTTGAATAGAATAACGAGCTCATAAAATCAATTTAGCAACAATTGTAACATCAACACTAGTTAATTAACTCTACGAGCCACTTCGCAAGTAAGGAGACGTCCTCACCTAGAAGTACATCAAGGAATTCCATAATAATATAACACGCTTCCTCTGCGCAAACAGCAAACTCTTCGAATACAGCAAGTATTGCAACATATTTAGAACTGATCATCCTAAAGTATCACATCAAGTGAATTGTTGAACAAGAAGATACATTTCAAGTCATCAAGACAAGCGCCGTCTATTCTACCTCTGATTTTCAACCATTGTGAACACAAGACATCAACAAAGAATGGCTGACCAACAAGCTCTCCAAAACAGCATCACTAATCTCAACAACCAGGTGAATGCCCTCACCACTGCTCTCCAGCAATTTATCGCTTCTCAGGCTACCAACACCACTACGACTTATGCCGCCACGCCTGGCACCAGCAAAGTGGACGATCTTATCGACTATTCCACCAGGTATGGAGCGGGTCTCTATGAAGATGGATCCAAGGCACTCTACGAGTCTGAGGGGGACAAGTTTGATCTGGACAATGCGAAGGTTACATCGTTTGTGAGAGACGTTCAGGATCGAGCACACAACATGGGTTGGGATGGCCAGAATCAAGGTATCACGAATTTTACGGTTAATGGAAGCAACATCGATATCATCGAAGATTACGGTCGCATCGACATCGCGGACATCAAAACGCAGTCCGAACCATTCTACCTCTCCACCGGCGCTAAGTTCCATCAGCGCGCCTCGCAGAACAACGAAATGATGGCTAAGATGCTTAAAGAATCTCTTACTAAGTCGGCCAAGGATCAAGTCGCTGTGTACAAGAACGAGTTCGAGCTTACGGATGGCGCTACTCCGCCAAAGAAGGTCATTCTTGCACCAGCATTGTACAAGGTCATTATGAGGCTTACGACTCTGGACAACAAGTCCACCAACAAGGCGCTACGTGACAAGATCAAGAGTCTTCCGTCCTACGCTCTCACCGTCAATGGAGACATTGACCTCATTCACACGAGGTTCAATGATACCTATGCTCAATTGAAGGCTAGGGGAGAGGAGGTCAATGACAAGGAGGGAATCCTCTTCGACACCTACAGCCACGTACCGGATGCCAAGTTTCGTAAATACATGGACGACAAGAAGGATGCTTACTACGACAATGTCAACGACATGGCCAACACCACTTGGGTGGACGTCATGAAGAAAGCCAAGTCCAAGTTCGATTTTCTTAAGCAGGACCCTGGGCACACATGGGGTGCACCTTCTTCGGAAGAAGAGCAAGTCATCGCTCTGAAAGCTGAGATAACCAAGGTCAAGGACAAGAACCTACAGCTAACACGTAGTCTGCAAAGCA
>JALLAY010000155.1:0-19957 GCA_036939635.1 Cyclotella baltica | reverse complement strand
ACAACAACAACAACAACAACAACAACAACAACAACAACAACAACAACAACAACAGTTATGGTTGATAAACTTTGGATAAAAGGCACAATGAACTCAGAATAGGCCACAAACAACCTCGGCAGCAAAACCACATGAGTATGGACAGGCGTGAGGCAGAATAAGACGGTGTTGAAATCCCAGAAATGGATGACTCTGATAGCTCTCATGATGCAACCTCAAGAGTGGACTGCGAGAATAATGCCAAGAACTCTGTTGCGCAGATCTACAATGCCCTCACGGACAGTTGGTCTGGCAAAGAGATGTTGCAAATGAGCCTGAGGGACTAGCCCAGGAAGAATTATGTGTGACTAACTGATGGTGGTGTTAAAGGAGTCAAACCACTATACTACCCAGCCATGGTGCCATCTCTTCACACATTTGCAGCCTCAATCACTTCCTAAAACCCCCTCTGATCAATACTGGTACTGGCAAGGGCACCAATGTGTTTACCAATATTGCAAAAGAATGCATGTATGGGTGGAGTGGAAGTCAGAGTTGAACCTCTATGCTAATACAAAGCAATTGTGTCATCTCTGACTACACATCTGCAGTCTCAATCCCACTCCCTAACATGATGTTAAGAACAGGTTGATGCTACACCTAAGAATTGGGAACCAACACAAGCTTCTATGAGTATGTGATCCCCCAGTCAGAACTGGCTTTACGTTTTTACCAACTTAGTATTGTGCAGTGCACTGGCATGATTGCTATGTTGCAATAACAATGTAGAGGGTGTTATGGAATTGAACATCGAAAAATATGAACTGGAATGCATCTTTCTCACCAAGCAAATGAATTGGAAAAGGAACTTGAAAATCTTCAAAGAGAGAGGAGAAGAGGCAATCAGCAAGGAGCTTCAGCAGATCCATGAGATGGAGTGGTTCCAGCTAAAGCATTGGAATGAGCTCACTAAGGATGATAGAGTCAAAGCGCTTAAGTATTTAATATATCAAAGAGGGTGAGATGGAAAAGCCAGAGGATGAGGATGTCCAGATGACAGGTCCCAAATATTGTAAATTGAAAGAACAAAGCATTCTTGCCAACACAGTAAGTCTTGCAAGGCTTGTCATGACAAGCATCATAAATGCTCTTGAGAAAGGGATATAGCAACTGTTGACATGCCAGGGCTGTTTCTCCACACAAAGATGCCTAGGCATTTCTCCAAACAAAGATGCCCAAAGATGAGGAAGAAGTACATGTTGTGATTGAAAGAAGGATGGCTTAGCTTTTGGCAAAGATAGCACCTGAGATATATCAAGAATATGTTGCAGATAGGTGGGGACAGGCTCTTCTTTACTGCAAGCAAAATGTGGCCCTCCCCTGCCGCACTCTCAAAACACCTTTACTCTTTCGAACAAACTTGTCTGAATACATTGAGAATGAGGGGTTCATCACATTGACCCATATGACTATCACTGGTGTGCATGGCAAACCAAATGATCAAAAGCAAGCAGTGCACAGCTGTCTAGTTTGTAGATGACCTAAAGATTTTCCACAGAGACTCCAAAGATGTACCAGGCATCATCAATTATATTGCTTGAGGAGAAGCACAGCAAGGTAAGCCCACTAACAGTCAGAAGAGCAAAGATATGTGATTATCTAGTCATGGAACCGGGCTTCTCCAAACCAGGGTAAGTAATGGTCAATATGGAGGCATATATTGAAGAGGTTGTCTTGCACGTTCCTGAGGACATGTCAACCAGATATGACAGGGAAAGGCTGGATGATGCAACAACAGAGTTGTTCCATGGGATAACAATGCAACATATCTTTCTATGCAAATGAGATTGACCATATAGATATCCAAACGGTTGTGTCATTTCTATTAGTTCTATCCAAAGGGTCAAGACCCCTGACACAGATGACTACAAGAAATTAGTCAGAGTGATGAAGTACTTACAGAGAACCAAGTTTATGCACCTTGAACCAAAATGAGTGGTTCATTGACAAATCATTTGATGTACACAATGAGATGAGGGGTCACACTAGATCCCTAATGATCTTCGTCAAGGGGATGATGAACAGAGGCTCTACTAGCCAGAAGATCAACATCAACAGTCCACAATCCAAAGCCTACGTAGCATAATGCCTTGGATCCGTTTTATCAGGTCTGACCAGTACAGCATTACAAATTGCAAATGATGCAGCAAGTGTGGCAAATCAATTAAGAAGTAAATTACAGAGTGCAGAGGCAACCATCACTGACATCCAAGTTGATGTTTCGACTACATATAAGTCTCATGGATGTTTTGGAGGATTATAAGAATGATATCAATGACGCCAACCAGGGCATGGATGGAGTAGAGACTGATGCAGAATCATTGTAATCTATTGTAATCTAAATTAGAAGTTGTCAAAGAAGAAGTCTCTGACTATGAAACTGAAACCCAGCTTGATAAATTGGATATGAGCAATGCCGAGACAGACAAGTCAAAGCTGTTGTAGAAAGAGCTAATGAGCGCTGTATCATCCTCTAGGAAACAATATGCTCATTAGTGCATGAACTTGATGAGGTTAGAGCTGATGTCAGTCTCATTGAAGATCATTGTAAAAAATGAACCGAGACTGGAAGAAAACAATATCCTTCAACAGCAACTTGCTGAGCTAGAGACTGTTGTTAGGAAAATTCTGATGCAATTGGACTAAATGAGTTGATGCTGTTTGATATGCATGACAAACCATTTTAATAATCTCAGCATTATTGAAGGAATTGAAAGGAGATTATGCAAAGACAGTGGCTGCAAATAATGACATTGTAAGAAAACTGAACACATTTTCAGATAAAACGCCAAACAACAATCCTGGCAAGTATCCCATTGGCCAAGACAACGTCAATTCTCAACTGGAGTCCACTGCAAGGCAAATTTGGAGGTGAGAAAGAGCAAATGAGAGAGATGCAACAGAAGAAATTAGATATTCTAGAATTGAAACAACAGACACTAGCAGTATAAAGAATTATCACACATCAGTGATGGAGAAAAACTTCTAGATCACATGGAGAAGTTATTGCTCGGATTAATAGAAGAAGCTTTGGAATGCAAGAAAACAAAAAAATCATATATGAAAGTTTCAATGAAAGGTTATTGTCATACCTAGTCAATTCCTTTGAATTTGACGTATCAAAGAATTCCATTTGGACTCAATTGTCAATGAAACATGTTACAGTTGTGATGACAGCTGTTCATCTGATAAACAGAAAGGTGGAACCTGTCCTAATGGGGAATCCAAACTGTTCTATCACAGGAACGACATTGGAAATATTGTAACGATTGGCTAAAAAACAATGTCTGACTTTCTGTAATCATTTTTTAGGAGCAATGTGTATATCTATGAGTTGAAGCAGTTTAGAGAGCTGGATTTGGGAATTGAGCAAAAGTTGAAGGAGCCAGTTGACACTGAGCTGAAAGGTAGAAACTGGATGACTGGATGACTGGTAAGGGTGGAATTAAAACAAATAATGGCATCTCTCATTTACATGGAGATCCTTTACATGGCAATCCCAAATTGAATAGACATGAGGACCCAGACAAGAACAATGATAGAAATGATCATACATACTGTAAATGTGATCGCAAGACAGGTGAATTCACCCTTGCCAAGTTACTATGAAACTATCTTTTCAAATCTTTATGAGTCTGTAGCTCAAACAATAATTTATCTATTGAAAAACAAAAGCTGGGGTGTCTTTTAAGGCACCTAGATGTTGAATAAAATGCATTGTCGATCAAGTTAGAGGGTTTACTTTTCTCTCGATTCTCATTTTAGTGTTATTTTTGGCATTTTTAGTCATCTTTGACTAAATTTGCAGGATCAAGAACACAACGATCACAAAGTTTCTTCTCAAGACAAGCAAGGATGTCCATAGGTGTACCCTATAGATGGAGAAAAACATCTGTCTATCAAGTTAGAGGCCTTAGTTTTTGAGATCCAATATATTTCAGTTTAAAAGATAAATAGTATGTAACTTGGCAAGGGTAAAAATCTGGAGGGCTCCCATATGGTCAACCTAGGTGTCAGAACATGGGTTATAAAAGAATTTGCCTAATTTGGCCTAATGTGTTAAATAATTAATTTAATTATTTGTACCAATAAGATAGTGTCAACCATGCCAACTACGTATGATACATCAGTTATTCAATGACAGCATATCTTAAGGCTGCTCTCTTAGAACAATCATCACAAACATTGATTTGATAGGGATGGCAATGATAAAACCCTCTATTATGAAAATCCTCTTGTGCTCATATCTCAAGGATTTACAAAGTCCTTGAGATGGCCGGAGGATCAAGGATTGAGAGTTTTTGACACAAAATAAGAGGTAAAAATCCTTGATTCTTTGACCAAAGTTGAAGATTTCTGATACACGGATCAAGTTTAATAGTTGATGGGACTTAGAGATCCTCATTCCTCATGTTTCAAAAAGAAGCCTTTTATTGATAGCAACAAGGGCCTGAACTAATGGATATGTGGACGAATATTTGGCCAGATCAAAATATGCTTCTTCAACCTTGGCCACAATAATCCAACTAGAATTGTGACTTATAATCCAACCACCATTCACATTTAGCACTATTGGTAGTTCTATTACAATTCACATGAGGAACGTCATCGTCATCACTATGTTCTGGAGAATAGATGTAATGTAACTATCTGGATCCGAACCCTATTTCTTCTATCCACCTGAATTATCTTCCACATTTAGATCTAAATTTATGCTTCTTCCATTCCTCATAAGCAGCTTGAATCTATTCTTCATATTTGGGTTTACCATAGTCTGTGTGCTTACGGGGATCTCTGTAACTCAACAGTTAAGGGCGCTGGTAAAGTTTGCTCTACCTTGACCTACAACTACAAGCCATTTACTTGAGATATTAAGTGCAATAGACCACCCCAGCTTTCAAATTAATTGTCTTGATTTCCTTAAGAGTGTTTCTGTGATTACTGATGTTCATAAAAAGTACCACCTGCCATAGCTCAAACATATCGCAAACTTGGGAGAGCATAGTATATTCAAAGCTCATCCAGGTCATTCGACCACAGATCACATCAAAAGGACCATCTGAACAATGACAACATCATCTCCCCTAATCCCACGCATTCCAACTCTTTGAAAAATGTTATGTACTTCTTGAGTCTTGATGATCAGAACAGCAACTTCAAAACAAGGTCAAGGTACAAGAGTGTAACTCCCCCTTCTTATTCTTGGGTGGAGGTTTGTAATGAATTCAATATGTGCCTACAGAGCAAGAGTGGAAGTGCCACATAAAAACTTACATTCAATCACTTTTGGTTTGATAAAGAGAGCCAGGATCTTTTCACGGGTAGAGACAGAACAACCATGCTTAAGTTCTTCAAATGACAATGAATTCTAAACATACGAGGTAGATTTTCTCTTAAAAATCTTAGAGTACCTGAGACCGAGAGAGGGATTGATTTCATTATGGTCTATCAAATTATGTATCATAAACACTTCCATCAAGGCAAATTGAATACAATGATTCTCAATCATTGTCACCTTCTTCATATTTGAAACGAAAGCTTCCGAAATATGAAGATGCTCCATTTCATCTCCTTTTCAACTTCTCCATCACAGAAACTGACCGCATGTACAGATACACCTAATTTAGGAACAAGCAGTTCAGTTGCCTCAGACACGTAATGTAGAATGTCACAGAAACCAACCTGCCACAATTAAATTTAGAGACAAGGATACCTGATACCGGCCCTCTCAGTCTATTTGATTGTGACGGATGCCATGGCCGAAGTCAATCAAGCTGTTTTTGTTGCTAGTAAACATGCGTATATACAGCTAGCTAGCCGCAGCTTCTTGAAACTTGGGATAAATTTATACAAGGCAATTGCTCCTTTTCCCATGCTGTCCAGTTGAGTTCATTTTAGACTGAGAAAAGGCAGGATCATCTCATGTTTCATACGTCATAGTACGTCATGCACCGACACGTGGAGCCACTATGACTCAATGATGTGCGAATAAATGGGGCGAACAAAAAAAGAAATCAAAATCAATCAAAATCATCAAAATCCAAAACCTCAAAACCGAATACATTGCAAAATAATTATCCACCATGTTCCGTTCCCTCGCAACCATCCTTCTTACCCTCCTTACCGCCGTTCAATCCTACACGCTCCTTCCCCAGCGTTCATCATACTTCGTCGGTCGATCAGTCCAACATCATGTGCCAAACACAAATGCGCAACGTGCCACTTCGGCAACACTGACGATGAAGAAAGGCAAAGCCAACGTGCCGCCGCAAATGCGATCGCAGTATGCTAGAGCTAAAGAAATGGAGGGTTACAGGAGGCAAATGGTCGAGAGTCAGTCGGTGGGGAAGGATGGGTTGCCTGTTTTCAATTTGTATGTAAGGACGGGACTGAAGAATGTGAGTTCTGTATTTCTATCTATGGCCACCTGATATTACCAGATCTTGCAAATTTATGTCACTGATTGGCATCGAATTTCTGTGATGAGCGTCGATATGGAAATTGTTTCCATGAATCGTGAATGCAGTTTTTGTCCTAAAGAGTCATTGAACTCCTACTGGTTCATTCAACCAGCAGGAAATGTCCTCTGTAGGAATGCATGTTGAAAATTTGTCACTGTATGTGCCTAGCATTCATTACTCAATTCCACATCCTCTGACAACTTTTCCCCAACTGTTTAGATTTGGTACCCATGCGGTTCCTTCAAAGGGGACGAAAAATCCGCCGCCCTGGCACAATCTTTCGCCTCTGGTGGATTCCTCTCCTCCATCTCCAAAAAACAGCTAGACTCTGGCATCTCTGGCTCTCTTTACAAAGATTTGCCCAAGTTAAAAGAAAGTATTTTTCGTGGATATCCTCAACTTAGGAAGGAGGAATTGGAATTCGGGTATAAATTGAGTTTTACGGGGTTGAGCAAAGAGCAGGAGAAAATCACTGTTGTGGAGGTTAAGGAAATGAAGGGAGGAATATTTGCGGGGTTGCAGAATTTGTTTGGCAATTGAGTAGATGAACATGTGTAGATTTCAATACAGACGATGGTAGGATGTTATGAAGTCCATGCTGTCCTTGGTTGTGTCTAGTGCTGGAGATTCATTGCGTGAGGGTTTGGCAGGAAGCTGCACATCACACATTTGAGTAGAGCTGTGTTATCGCAACAAACCCCAATTATCATTGCGAAGACCACAACAACATAAAATCTTAAGTCACAATAAACTCTCAAAGATGACATGTGTGATACTATTTACAACTTGTTTATTCTTAAATTCTTTGGTGCTGATAGATTGATACACATGGGTTTCTTGCTGTGGATACTCTGACTATTTACACTTAAATTTGTCAAAGTAATGCATAGAGATGGAAGCATCAAGTAATTCAGAGAAGTGATTGTTTTCCACTTACCACAAATAGAAGTGCACTGCAACCAAAAACACACACTATTCTTTTCTACAGATAGTTGTTAGGTAAGTCAGCCTGGCTTTCATTTTTTGAGTAAACATGAGATCAAATCTTAACAGGTTTTTCCATGCCGAAGAGGAAAATATTTTTCAAGGAAAAGAGGAAAGAGGAATAGGATGAGAAAGAAGCATAGAGGAATAGACAATGAACCCCTGTTTCCAAGAACTGGACTAATATCAATAAACCAGTTTTCTTGATACACTTTCAAGATACAGCTACAACAAATCATCTCATACCACTCTTTGTCCATACATCTGTTTATTCATAAAAGGGAATTAAATATTGAACACTCCTAAGATAAAGACCTAAGCACAGGAAAACAGCAAAAATCTCGATCACAAATTACAAACGTGATTAAGATGACACTGTATTGACCTAAAGATTCTTGCTTTTGTTTTTGAAAAAAAAACAATTTAGTTTGAGGGCTCATAACTCAACTTTTTGTTACGTGGACTCTAGTGAAAGAAAAATGCTTTTCAGCCTTGCTTTGGCCATGTTTTGACAAAGTTTATCCCATGGCAAAAGGTTGTCAATTTTAAATTTGCAAGGTTGAAGCAAGCAATTTTAATGCAGCCCGGCCATATTTTTCGCTTAGATGAAATTAATGGGGGTTGCAGAAATATGAATATTCTTACATCATCAACCTTTCACTATATTTATGTTATCTGGTATTTCATTGGTGTTGTTGCTTTACTTGTATATTCAATATCATATCTAATTGAAAGATCACACATTTTTACCATAATGGTTCCAACAAGATATTGTTTAATTTTGTACATTTATTTTTAAGAAAGTCTAAAATGATTTACAAATTTGGCCAATACCACGAAAATCAAGTTCAGAGAATAAAATGTAATCCATGATTCAACAAATTAATGCAATTTCAAATTCTATAAAGAGAATTCTTGACTGATGAGATGGCTAGGTAGCAAAAACCTATCTCTAGCTGTACAAGATGTCGCACAGTGTCACATTTGTTCCTGAAATACTCATTTAAGTTTGAATTCCAAAACCTGTAGCTCCAGAACAAATGCCCTCTTGACTTAATTTTAGATTGCCGGTCATTTATTCTTAGCACCCACATCTACATCATTCTGAATTTTAATAATTTAGAGGATCTCTCCGAGGGGTGTTTGGTTGCATCACTCTGAATTTATAAAAGTACCACACTCTTTCTCATTAATGGATGGACTCACTCTTACCGTGGTTCACACACTAATCCGCTCTCCAATTGTTTCTGAGCAGCTTATTAATGTGTGATTGTGTGATTCAATTTCGCTCAGAGCGGGCATCTAATTTGTGACATATACCTCTAAAAGGGGTATTAACCCTGTTAATCACGGGTACAATCAAGGGTTTTTGTGTGACGGAAGTCTTCCAGAGCGGGGCTAATTTGTTACCAAAATCGCGGAAGGCTCCCGAGCGGCTTAATTTGTGAGCGGATTAGTGCGTGGACTACGGTAACAAGAGGAAACTGGCTCTTTTTTAAAATTTTGTGTACCCTGAGGCTTATTTACCATACCACATAATGTTATACCTAGGAGGTGAGATTATTTTTCAATATGGATGGACATCTGATATTTGCACGGATCCGAGCAAATAAATTTACAGCTTAGTTGTCACATGTAAATTTGTTGAGTTATGATTGCTCTAATCCCACCAGAGAAAAGTGGGTGTCTGAGGTTGTCTGCATTGAATAACAGATTTTATCAGAGATGAGGGCCGAGCAAACAAACAGCAGCAAATGCAATAGCGATGGCCGCTGATAATAATATTTCTTAAAAAAAGGCAGCACAGGAAGAAAGCATTGGATTGGGGATGATACATATGTCATTCTGTTTAATATCACTGATCTGCCCTTCATGGGTATATAACATTACATACATTAGAGAAGCCACTTTCTTTCTCATGTAGAATTATTACCAAAGGAACTTCAAAGCATTCAAGGAGTGATGTACAAAGTTGTAATACTCTGTTGTGACAGGCAGATGATCAGATACGGACTTTGTGGGGAATCTAACAATAAATGATTCTATTAACACTAAGTTGTTTGCCTTCCTCTTGATTCCCTCGGCAAACCACTCAACATGTTCATGAGCCCACTTGAGCTCACATAGGGCCTAGACCAGCAGTGCTACCATAGAACATTAGTTGAGTATGATATTACATGAGTGGTCAAAATCATTTGTATCCCAATAGTATTCAAGTACAATTTCGAGACTGGTCTTTTCAATGATAACCTCGGTATTATCTCAAAATCCATTCTTCATACAGCCATAATAATATATTACTACTATTGGTGTGGCGCTGAATCTGTTTTGAAGGGTAGGTGGGCGGGGTTGAACTCAGTTTAACTCACCCCATACTTCAAATACATAGAGATAGCTTCAAATGAACTTAACACACAACTGGCGACAGACAGACCATTTTTGAGTCTCACGTCTATGCACGCACCGAACACGTACTTCCACATGTAAAACGTCAGCAGGGAACTTTATAGGTTTACTGAAAAAGACTTTTCTTTTTTGATTCGAGAAGTTATCATATTCTTCTTAAATTTTCACGTTTATTAAATAAACAAAATTTCAAAGAAATCCTTTATATATTTACTAAACTCTAATATCTTTACCTACCCATCGCCATGATGTTGTGGCCGCCATCCGGCGCCTCGCGTCATCGCTTCCACCGAACTCAAACGTTTTATCATTGCATTTGCACGCAACCATTATTTCTTCTCTTCAGTTGGTTCTTAACCATTGCTACAATGAAGATCGTCTCTGCCTTGGCTTTCCTTCCCGCTGTTACGGCCTTTGTTCCCGCTACGGCTCCTAAGTTCGGGTGAGTGATAAAGGATTTAATTACGGACTTGTGGCGTTAAAAATCTGGCGTCGGATCCAAAGTTTGCTCATGGCGATTGAGGAGGTTAGGCAGGAAAAAATCTCGAACACAGAGGGACAATATTCGTTAAGATCATGGGTGGTTCAGCATTCGGCACGGGTTACTTAATCGATATTGTTTCCACGTTGAGTCTTCGATTCGAGACAAAGATATCTTCACTGAAAAATATAATGGCGTGGAATTATTCTTGTGGGACACCAACGTCCTCATGAATTTGAAACTGAATTTTGCAAGTCAGGCCCAGACTTCATTTCATTGACGTACAAAATTTTAATATAATTATCTGACTGCTCGTTTTTCTCTTTAAATGTCCTGTCTCTACAGAACCTCTTTGAACCTTAAACAGGATTTCCTTGAGGCCTCTCCTTACTATGACCAATCTGCCGTAGTCACCAACACATACAAGAACAAGGCCCCCTTCACTGGAAAGGTTGTCTCCACCAAACGTATTGTTGGACCCAAAGCTACTGGTGAGACTTGCCACATCATCATCGACCACAACGGTGATTTCCCCTACTGGGAGGGACAATCTTGGGGTGTCATCCCACCAGGCACTCGCGAGAAGGACGGAAAGCCCCACGCTGTTCGTCTTTACTCCATCGCCTCTTCTCGTTATGGTGATGACATGACTGGAAAGACTGGATCTCTTTGCGTTCGTCGTGCCACATACTGGTGTCCCGATTTGCAGGCTGAGGATCCCGCCAAGAAGGGAATCTGCTCCAACTTCCTCTGTGACACCGAGCCTGGTGCCGAAGTGCAGATGACTGGACCTGCTGGAAAAGTCATGCTCATGCCCGAGGAGGACCCATCAACTGACTACATTATGGTTGCTACTGGAACAGGTATTGCCCCCTTCCGTGGTTTCGTTCGCCGTCTTTTCTTCGAGGATACCCCTGCCGCTAATGCCTACAAGGGCGAGGCATGGCTCTTCCTTGGAGTTGCCAACTCAGATGCTCTTCTTTATGATGATGAATTCCAAGATGCTAAGGCTCGTTTCCCCAAAAACTTCCGTCTTGACTATGCTCTCTCTCGTGAGCAGGAGAACAAGAAGGGAGGAAAAATGTATATCCAGGATAAGGTTGAGGAATATGCCGATGAGGTATTCAACAAGCTTGACAACGGAGCCCACATCTATTTCTGCGGTCTTAAGGGAATGATGCCTGGCATCCAGGATATGTTGGCAGAGGTTTGCAAGTCCAAGGGATTGGATTATGATGAGTGGATTAAGGGATTGAAATCAAAGAAGCAGTGGCATGTTGAGGTATATTAAATATCTCATGCTAATTGTCCATGCAGCTATTACGAAATTTTTGGAGAACTGTGATTGTTGTGCAAGAAGAATAATTAAAAGTTTAGACCAATGAAATAACCTCACATCTGAGAAGTTTTGGGAATTTGAGTTCTTCTTCCATTGTTGACCCAAATTTACCACTTATGTCTATTTCTAAAATTTGACAACACAACCTAAAATCTGTTTACTATAAGTATCTTTTACTATGTTATGTTTTTTCTGTGTTGGTTTGGGGTGAGTAGATAATTAACCACAACAATGTTGGGAATGTCTCAATCGAATTTGTCCCACTTGGACAACTCTGCACCTTCACCGACTACTATCAATTATAGCTGTTAGAGCTATTGCACATCCTTTTTGAACCTTACATGTAGTTTTGAGTCTTTCAATACTTATACCAACTTTTGATGCTAAAATCCCCATGGCCCCATGACATCAACAAAAACTTGAGTCAGCACATAACTTCGAGGTCCGACACCTTCTGTCACTCTAGGTTTTATTCCTCAGTACTGCCGCCCTCTATGTATTTTTTCTTGTCCATGAAACATGGGTACTTGAGGAATAGGGGCTTACAGTATTCTTAGTAAAATACCCCCCAAGTTGTTCAAATTCAGCTGTAAGCAGAATTTGCATAGAGCCCCTGATGACCCTAAATTGTGCAGGACCAAATTCCACCAGCCCAGCTGAATTTGCTTCACTCTGGTATGTTTTGGCTCCAGCACAACTTCCCAACAGCTTGATCTCTTGGGGAGAAGTCTGAATTAACTGACTTTCATGACTATGTGTCAATTGCTGATGACCACCTTTTCATAAATTGACCAAATTGATTGATTAGAATGCGACTACATCATGGTATTGTCATGCTGGTAGTCCTCCTGTGACAGTGGATTGACATCATCATGATGACGTAAATTTTCTACAGAAGATCATTTCTATCACTGTAAGATTAGGATGTCTATGTTAGTAATCAGTACATTTAGCATATTAGCACCAAACCTTATTCTGTCATATTGAGGTCGACCGAGAGTTGTTGAAACTCAAAACCCGAAAATTGGGACATTTCTACCTCTGACCCTTCACCTCTACAGGAAACAGACAATGACAGAAAAGAGCCTTATGATAAAACGATTGCCATTGACATCAATTATGATCATAGGTACAAAAGCAAGGAGACAGCAAACAATAAATTTACTGTGACGGATGGAGACACATGGATTTATGATGCTACAAGTAAGAGCAAGAGAGCTGAGCCCCTCCAAAATTACAAATATAAACCAATCAAATCCTACTTCCTCAGCCAACCTTTCAACTCTTCTGATAGCTGGTAGGAAATGCCTGATATATCTGATGCTAAAATGCTGCTCAACCAAATGATGGTGGAGTTATTATACAATGATAATGACTCAGATGACAACGATGAAGGCACAGTTGATTCTATACTTAATCAACAGTCAGAAAAAAATTAATACAACAGAAGATGGCAAAAGAAGTCATGGGATCACTAAAACAACGGAAGCCATGCGAATCACACTGCAACCTTCTTGAAATTAGAAATTCAAACCGATAGACTACTACTTCTTCATCTTCAGACAACACAAAAACCTTGTCCTTGTTGATGATGGGAGGGATATACTCAAAGTCCACACCATAAAGAACTTAATAAATCCTTGCACCTTAATGGTACCAGCACAAGGAAAATTAAGGGTGAAGAAACACTATGGAGAAGTGTTTCCGAGAAAATCTTCATTCCCATGTGACCCTAAGATGCAAAATGCGGGAAGAGCAATCCAGCAAAGTATCCTAGCACGACGAGGCTTCTACCCCTACAAGAGGTAATTAAATGGTTTAAATACATGGTCAAAACAACTGCTCTTGAGGTTATTTTATCTCGTAAACAATCTTGTCTTGAGACCCTTAAGACATATTTCTGTGGGACAAAGCATTCAATACTTGATCTCTACCATGTAAATACCACTGTGAACAGCAGAGCAAAGATTTAGCTGAAAACACTGCTACAGAAAATTTAATTTTCTCCCAACAAATTTGTATTTCCTTCCTATTATCTATGTATAAATGTACGTGAAGATTTGAGTTAGATATATATTTCACTGAATGCAATGTCTTATTATTCATCAGTCGCAGCCGACAAAGACAAAGGAATCAAAAGACGGTTTGTTTTACGATAGATAGACAGGACATCTCTATAGTTGTTGCACTGTGAACAATATAAATAAGTAAGAACATCGTTCATCCTCAACTACTTTCTGAACCGAAAGGACATTGTCATTCACATAATCGGCATTTTTGTGTTTGATATTATTTGTGACAATAGGGTTGATAGATCCAGAATGTAGAGGTTAGTCATGTTGAGGTATCTGTTATCTTGAAAAGTCATTACAATGTTGCTTCCTATATGTTTTTTCTTCGTATTGCTATTATGAAGCGAAAATGACTGGCATAGTTACGGTTCTATCCATCGTCTGAGATAAGAGAGGGTTCCTAAGCCAAACGATCGTCAATTGCAGCAATTATGGTTTTGTCTCATGGCAACTCAGTGGAAAAAACGGTGGGATTTAGCATTATAACACAAACTCTATCTACTCTTTAATGTTCAGATGAAAAATACACAAAAATTGTTTGAGATAAAATCACACATAATTGCTGTGTATAGATAGAACACATGTTACGTATGAGGTATAGAAGTATCAGATAATGGGCCAGCCCTTTATCTCTCCACGTCAATATCTGGGTCATCGTCTAATCACCATCATACTTGACACTTTTTCAATGCTCTACGGGGGCTATTCTCGACTTACTTGAATGAAATCATCACAAAAAGCTCTTATACTAAACTAAAAAGTATCACTTAATGCATTACGGGGGCTGTTTTCGAGATAGATACTTGAACGAAATCATCACGAAAAGCTCTTATACTAAACTAATCATCACTGCGCGTTTACACCGCGCGCTTAGACTTCCATTTGGTATCCTGGAAGATACCTCCGGTGCGAACACTGCATGATTAAAAGATTCGTTTCGACAAAGCAGAGGAAGTATCACATTGCCACAGCCGATCGATGGATGACACAGGTCGATAGATGATGCTGATAACCACTCGTCTAACCGGTTAGACGAGTGGTTATCAGCAAAACTAGCTCACGAAGCGTTGCAGGTTCGACATACACATTGAAGTGTGTGTTGCACAGGCGGGAAAAAGATTTGCCTTAATGGGCTACATGTTTTTTGCGCCTGAAGGCGAAATTACATCTAGCGCCATAAGGGTCCAGATAGGTAGAGTTTTGGTCTGTTTTTGTGCGAGAGTGGGAAGCCAGTCTCTAGAGCTTCTCAAAGCTTCGCTTTGACCAGAAAGGGTCATATAAGTGCCCGCCACAGGCACTTGAAGCCACTGTCTGATGTGACGCGAGAAACTGTTACTAGTGTGAATACAACATTTATGACGTCAGAAACACGATTTTAATGTCGGTTTGCGTTCGAAGTCAAACGTACTGTTGCAATATGCAAGATCCAAACATGGACCATGTTTTAGCCTGTTTTAGCTTGGTTTTAGTTGATCGCCGCCCCCACGATGCCTTTGACCACCCTCTACGCCATTGAACACACCGCGGAAACCCTCGGGAAACTCATCTCCAACTCCAAACGCTGCATTCGTTTCCGCTTCGCCGCAAAATCGTTGAGTGATAGCTCATCATCGACATCTCTTGAAAAACAAGAGTTCGACATTTCTCTGATATGGAGCATTAATTCGGGTAAAATATTAATCATATGTAATGGGGAGGAAGTTCGTTTCTCTGAGGCTGCAACCAGGTACCCCAAGCTGGATGTCGAGTGGAAGGCCGAAGATGGGACAGAGTTACGGCTAGTGGCATACGCCAGTACTCTTGCTCTTATGGGAGAAGGAGCTGAGAGGCAGTATGATTTGTTTGTGGGAGGAAGGAGTTATTTCACTTTTCCTAAGGAAGAGGACACTATTAATTCCGAGGAGAGCAGAACTTATGCGGTTAGTATCTTTGTTTCTGATTTAGTTTGTATCTAATCAGCATTATCTGCTGCAGTTGCTTGTGTTTACCTACCTCCCATCTCACGAAACAACCTTGTTTGCCACGCAGCCACCGCAGGCACAAGGGGCAAGAATGGTAAAATCTGCAGCTGCCCTCTACGCCACAGGACACAGCACATCTTTCTGTGGAAAAGTCGTGGCTAATTCCAAACGCATAGTTCGCTTCGGCTTTGCCACAAGAGAACAAGCATATGATATTACTTTAATATGGAGCATCAATTCTGGCAAAGCGCTTATTATGTGTAATGGCCAAGAAGTTCGTTACTCGTCTTCTATTACTACAACGTTCCCCAAGTTGGATGCTTATTGGAAAGATGAAAATGGTATGGAATTACGGCTGGTTGCGAATGTTAGTGCTCCTCGATGTAATGGGGCGGAGGGGCAATATGATTTGTTTGTAGGGGGGCAGAGTTATTTCACTTTTCCTCATTTGGATATGAGTAGCATCAAGACCAAGTTTGATGATGAGGTCAGTGTGCTTAATCTTTATTCTTATCAGTTCTGTCTAGCATATCTCATCAGATCAAAATTCTTATTAATGTCTGCAGGACGTAAAGCAGAATGGCGTCCACGCAAAGGACAATGCAGTCCATGAGAATAATCTAGTTCAGACAGTTAAATTGAACGAGAAGGTCGCGTGTAAGGATGAAGTAGCAACACAACGCTCTGTTAATGGTAACAGTAAGCCGTATGCTTTAAAGACGGAGGCAGTCAAAGATATGAAACTTGGAAATAAGGCCCAAAATGCCCATCTTCAAGCTCAGCAAGACCAGCCAGCACCACAGAAACAACCTGTGTTGTCACAAACTCCGAGACCTAAGTATCGTCTGACGTTTGCTGTTGTGGGTACCGTCGTTGCCATCCCACTAGTGATATCTCTTGCTATAATTTCATACATGCTGTTTCATTCGACTTTGAGGGCACTCTGGCTTGGACTGAACATCCTAGGAATATTGGCTATGGGTCTTTTCCCCCTTGCCACGGTGCTCACGTTCAGCCCTCAACTCCAACTGTTGGGATACGAGCCCTTGTCACGCGAAATCAAATCAAGTGGAAGGAAGAGTATCCTAGCAAATAGGAAGAGTATCACACGCGCTGATAATGTTCATATACCCTTCATTGAAGAGGTGCACAGGTTACTAAATATCAGTGACTATGTTTACATTTTCAGTGACTTCCGAAGAATGAGCTTGATGGGGAAGGTACCTGTTCCCTTCAAATTCCTTTCCCTTGAATGTGATGATATGAAACAGTGGGATGTTATAAAGGGAGTCACTCATAAGTTTCCTGCATTTGATGAAAATGGAAATGGGAAGGCAGGTATTCACCTGACTGCTATTGTGATTGCAGTATTACGCTTCTTGATTGTGGAGGCGGATGGTCGACGAATGAAGAAACTATTGAAAGTTCATAAGGACGGGGGGCTGATGAGACCACTTCTTATTTCGTTGAGGGAAAGTTTGACTCTATCAAGAAGCTTAAACAGTGTCACATTTCGTCGAAATTCAACAATGATGGCTGCCACAAGAAGGGTAAGTAGAAGGCTAAGTTTGGCCATGACGCGGAGGGCTAGCACTGAAAGAGCAAGGCCATCAGAGGTTGCTCATAATTCTCGTGAGCTCAACAATAACTCTCGAATGGAAGATACGTTTCGTGGGCTAGATGAGCTGGAGGATTTCTTCTTGCGGCATGTCGTGGACACATCATGTGCATGTGAGAAGTAAGTGAACGTGTAAAGCTCATTTTCATATATTTTTTGACAATCCTGACTGGCAATTTTAACTTCTCTGATTAGTCATGAACTTCGAGGCACTCTCTGTTCCCAGTCAGGGCTGCATGGCGTACAATGTTTTCTTGATGCAATAGTGAAAGAATCCAAGGACGGAAACAGGGATGCAGAAAAACTAATTGAATTGTTGTCAAGGCCAATCGATGTTGAACATGATACCAAGTTTAGCACGGAGATTGCACAAGCAAATGAGCTCATATTTAGATTGGCATCTCAAGGAACCCTTTTCAATAAGAGGTCTTTGTAAGTTGAAGTATCAAAAGTTCTTGTCAGCTATAATATGACAACTTAACCCTTCTTCTCTGAAAGTGAACTTTTCCAGGCCATGCATTTCAATGACACTAGAATTGTCTGGACCAATGACCGCTCTAGTGATGCAGGTAAGTTGAAATGACTGTTTATGTTGACCGACTATAAACAAAGCTTAATGCTTACTCATACTCACATTGCTCTTTTCTGCATCATAGAGTGTCTTTATATCATTACTGTGAGCCACAAAAAATCCCGTGTTACTGTCACTTTCCGTGGTACAGTCACACCTTCAGACATATTGACAGATATCAACTTTTCGATACTTGAGAAACCAAATCCCATCAAATCAAATTATCCAGGAAAAACTGATTCTATTGAATTGCACGGAGGCTTTTCAGAGTACCTATTTGACTCTAGGTATGACACCAAAAGAACTAAATTTGATGAAATTGCCGATAGAGTGTACAAATTTGGGAAGGAACTCGGTGAAGGTGGCTTCTCACTCTACGTTACAGGTAAGCAACAATTCAAAGGAACCAATAATTTTAGTTTATGGTAATAATGTATAGTCCAACAATGGGAATGGCGAATCCCCACAGGCCACTCGCTTGGAGGATCCCTAGCCCAGTTATTTGGATTTCATGCATCTCTTGATGACCGTTTTGCACAGGAAGACAGTCCGGTCCGTGTCTTCACATTTGCTGCAGCAATCCCTGGACTGGTAAGCTTTGCGAAGGCCTTCCAGTACCAAGAGCGTGCTGGAAGAATACAGCACCTGAGGATTCACAATGATAATGATATTGTTCCTCTGAGTAAGTGACCATTTGTGATGCCCTTTGCTTGTTGATTGATCATTGCTTAGCTATCATTCAAGTTGATACATATCAGGATCAACTGCACGATTAATGCTTTACAGTTTATCGCTTCAATGTAATATGCTTAACATTGACATTTCAAACTCTATACATAGCACACAATCAATGCATTGGATCTTCTTCAGTTTTTGCCCAAACTGGTATATCTATGTGTCTCTCAGAAGACGCATCTAATCCTTCATATGTGAAATATATAGAACATGACTGGTGGGGTACTTGGGAGGCGTACATCCAAACCAATATGTTTCTGAACTTCAACTGGTTACGAATGCTCTCTGTGTTTAGTTTCCACAGCACTGAAGGATATATGCACAGGGCTGAAATGGTTGCAGAAAAGATGATGGAGGATGGCATTGATTCTGTCACATTGAATGATTTATATGCACATTATGTTGGTACACAGTGCACACATCAAAAATAAATTACATCTAGCAATGTCAGATCACTCAAAGTTTCTTCTTGTCAGATAACATTACTTCCTCTGGTCAATGGTATAAGTATTGTCTAGAGTGCACACTAACACCCCTAGTTGCATACTAGGGATTGACCTAGCTCGTAGCTACATTTTTGCTTAAAATTCACGCAATCTATTTTTATTCATCCGTACAATGAGTACTAATTCCTACACGAAGTCTAAAATTTAATAAATAGCTGCAAGCTCGATGCAAATAGCTGCTAGCTAATTTTTTTCGTGCATGTTCTTAAGCTTAAAAATTAGAGATTGTAGTGATTCCCGTGTACTAGTCGTAAAAAGCTGAGAGGTCAGTCCCACCACAAATCACTAACTCAACTATCTAATTGATCTGTTGACCATGCTGCTAATGGCTGACGAATTAATTGATGCAGTAATGATAAAGTTATGGATTATTTTATGCTGCTATTGTTTACAACAATAAGATGCAATTAATGGTTGATTGTTGCATTTGTTTCCGTCCATTTCCTTGATCAGAAAGCATGATAATGCATTCGGATCAAGGGTATCAATAGGTATCAATCATAGCCAAACCCAAGAATCAATTCTGGGGTGTGTATTGATGCATTTTTGTTCCTTCCACGGCAGGAACTCCTTCGATACATCCCCGCTGGGTGTGGTTGATTGTTGTTTGGGGTTTCTGGGGACCGAAACATCACCAAACCTAATGTTTCGGTCCCACAAAAAATATTTCATTTCCATAGGACGAAATATCATATTTTTGATTGTTGCTCGTTCTTGTTGTTGTATTGCCCATTCCCATCTGATTGTTATGCTTTTAGGTGGTGGACCGTTGGAAGTTGCATCC
>JALLAY010000154.1:0-19932 GCA_036939635.1 Cyclotella baltica | reverse complement strand
AATGTGCATGCTTGGAAGATTGGAAGAGATGAAACAAAATCTTGACAATAGACAAACTGCGTTAAAAATTTTATGTGACATAGCTAATATGGAAAGACTGCAACTCACGTCAGGTTTTTGGTCTTGTAGGGAATTATCCTGGTAGAGCGTACATTCTTGGCACTTCAAGCAAAGACAATTATTAACCATTATGCATCAAAGTGATGGGTCAAGAGGATAAATATTTCTCAATTGAAATCATTCTATTGCATGGAGAAATATAGCTTTCAAGAGAGCTTGTTGACCACTCTTCGGTTGACTAGATCAGATGTGGCTTGAGCTTGGATGCTTTGAAGGGAGCATATTGGTTTCTTGTCTACCTATAGTTCTAACATCTTTCTATTGTTCAGTGTTCTGGTTCGGAAACATTGTTTTGTAGAGATAATATTATTGGGCATCATATTTGTGTTTGTTTGCATTGGTGTGATCTTTTCAAAATCTCTTGGTTGGTATTTTCCAAAGCTCAAGAGGGAGTGTAGAAAGTCTTTGGAAGCTCTTGGAATATTCCTCATCATGCCTCAGTTTGCACAAGTTCTCGGAACTCTGGTGTCAGGGTATCTGACCTGGTGTACAGCACCGACAGCAATTTATTTGTTTGTTTTGAATGCAACGGTTCATAATTAATTAGACTTCAACTTTATCATAATGTTTCCTAATCAATTGAATCATTTGTGCACGGCTGGCTCTGGATGGCAAATGCGCGACCAACCTAATTTAGAGCTAAGATCAATGTGTGCCAGATCGTGTCCTGTCACATAGACGCATAGGAATCAATACAATTTTTTACTTCTGTGAGAAGTGTTTCCAGCGGTCAAAGTTTTTTCCGTTGAGAGTCCGGAAAATTTGTTAGCAAAATTGCAATTTTCTGGGATTTATAACTCAGTCAATTTCCAATATTTTTGCATGAAACACAATTATTCTGCTTCTCTCTTTAAGAGATCATGGGTATAAATTTTGTTTGGTGTGAAAATATTGAAAATAGACTGAGTTGAAAATCCCAGAAGTTCTACGTAGCTCCCATAGGTATGGTACCGGACAGGCGAATACAACCTGAAGAGATGATGTGGTAGGTCACCAGTTAACTTGGCCTGCTTGAAGTCATAATCAGAAAGAAATTTGTTCTTTCTCGCCAACAGTCTTTAGCAAGTGGCTTCACAGCATTTTTAGATGTTGTTAGATTTATGTACATGAAGGCATTGTCTGATGTACTGTCAAATATCACTCGAAACTTCTCCTCAACTCTGCTGAGCAATAGAATATTGACAATCTCATGAGGATAGTACCAGACTATGCCATATCCAGGTAGCTCTCCCCTCCAGTTGGTGGTTTCAACCCCAGACACTGGTCATGATCACATAAGCGGTTGTTTAAACTTAACCTTATCTACTTTTGACAATTTCCCGCAGCTTTTTTGGATCAAAAAGCCATGGGAAATTTGCTGATAGTAGTCAAGGTTAAGTTTAAACGTAATTAAATACCTAAGTAGCAAAATCTGGGGTTATTGCTCACTAATTTTTGTCATTTCTGGTGGTAACCATCGGTCGACTGACAAGATTGTAAGTTTACCTCCAACCAGGTTGGTTGCAAACGAGACATTGACCGGAGTCCCAGGCATTGCAGTTAATTTGTAGAGTCATCGAATTAACAATCTGATGAATGTTTTTTAGTAATTTTCTGTTGCTAAACATGTCAACGGTAGCTTGGTTGTCCAATAAAATCCATGTATCATGAATCTAGCTCCTAGAAAAAGAATTCTGCCAATTCAATGACCTGTTGCTGTTATTCAGTAGAATGAGTGAGTCAATCTCAGAGAAGATATCGTGAAATATGTGAATACTGATCTCATGTCTTGTCACCATTAGCAGGCGCTGTAGTTCCTTCAATGTGTACTACATTCCCATCAGAGTCGGTCTCGGTCCTACAATCTTTGGTTCAATGGTTCTTCCGGCCACACCTGTCACAGGCTGGTCCAGAGTAATTGTCCTCCTCGCCAATATTAGCAAAAAAAGACACTCATCCTTGAGTTGCCCATGCTGTTGCCATTCTTGGGTGCATTGTTGGACCATCCTTTGAGGAGAAGGTAGCATTGATGTGGGAAGTTGTTGGTCTTGTTCATGAGGTAAGTCACCTTCATCTCATGCACTGCCTTGTAGTATCGATCCTCATCGGAATTGAGTACCAAGTGGACCCCTAGCATCTATTCTTGACCTTCAGCTATTAGTGCTTTCTTGTGCTGAGTTTGTCTTTGTCCTTCCCTTTCTCCTTTGCCCACATTCAACACACCCTGATCCTTATGAATATTGACTCCCAATGATTCAAGTACCTTGGTCATTGTGGTGAAATGATCGTAGTACTCTTGAACTGACTCCCTTCGCCTCTGCTTGATCTTGAAGTCCAACTTAGCCAGGTACAGATCCAGAATAGGCTTTTGGTTTGACTTGTAGTAGTAACTGGTGTTTTGGAATAGCTCAATGAGGTGTAGTAAATTTTTCTGGTTGAAGATGGATTTCCAATCAGGATGCCAGACAACATGATGATTCCGATTGACCAGAATAGAAAACCCTTGCTTTTGTAATGTAAATTTCAAAAAAATGAAATCAAAATCCTTTTTTCTTGTTGATAAACTTTCCTTGTCATGGCTGAAGTAAGGAAAAACTGGAATAAACTTCAAACTGGAATTAATATGTTGACTGGGATGTTCTTCTGTCCTAGACTTAACGTTGTCATCCATTTGTCTCAAAAATAGTGAGAATGCCTGCTTTTTCTGGCTCTCCAGTTTCTCTCCATTAGTCAGGTAGCGATCGATTAGCTTGCTTTACTTGATCTTGTTGATTCCATTCATTTTTCCATCAGTGGTGACAATTTTCTTGGCATCTGGCCCTGACAATTGTCTTTCCAACGAAAGATTTTCTTATCACTCCTGGAGGCATATCCTGTGTCAAGTTTGGGCTTCTTATCTTCTGCTGTCTCATTGTTTGTGTCAATGATAAGTAATCCTGTAGTTCAACAATAATGCTGAAAACACACCCCCTTAGCAACCGGCAGCAGGCAATGAACCCAACTGATGATCAACTTTGTAGCAGTTAGTGCGATACTTAATCAAAACACTATACTATTGTTGAACTGTGCGACCATATCCAGGTCACCTATCTTTCATGATTGGCCATTGTTAAATGATTTTGGTATCTTGGATACCACATCAGCCAAAATTACCATCTTGCTGAAACTTATATTTCCAACAATGTAGTGACACTGATGAGAATACTTGTCTTGAATGGGAAAAACATTAAATGAGTAATTTATTCTTATTTGCCTAACTTGTACTTCATCTAATATCACTAATGCAAAAGTCTCCATCTAAACTATAATCAGTTCAACCATCTATGCTTTTGCACCAGAACTCAGTGTCCAATTGACTTGATATATCCCCCCACCGATACCTCGCCCCATACTCATCATTGTTTTATCAAAACCGGTAAATTCAAATATCCAAGAGCCAACATGTTCACATGAGAGAATTTTTCAGACCTGTATTTTATCATTCCTGGGTCCTGAGAATTAAATCCAGGAATCAGGACCACGTGCTTAAGTTTCTTGAAAAACTCGGTTAGATGATTTTAAAACATTAATTCTTCGTGTTCGGTAATTCTCAATTGGAATGTCTGGGCCAGCAGTCAGGCAAGGTCTCTATTGAAATTGGTCTTCCTGTTTCAACTACCAATTAAAATGTATCAGTGGCCATCCGTTTCAATTGGTAATCGAAAACAAATGGTGTACATCCCGTGTTGCAATTGCCAATTTAAATGATTCATCCATCTCCATCGTCAATCCAATTGACAATTAAAATGAACTGCTCTTAATTGTCAATTGAGATGGATATCAATTGACAATTGATTTCAACACTTAACTGTTTCAAATCATTTGAAGATGATGAGGTGGATGTTGATGCGACATCAACAAACGGACCAATCAAATCCCCCATGTGCCCCAAAAGCACATAGGGATTCAATATAGGTCAATTTGTTGATGTCATGCAACATTGACCAATCTACAGATGATTTTGTTTTTGATCTGAGAGCAATGATGTTGTTTGTTCCAACCATTTATTTGAATGGATGACATCCAACCCCCCCGACCATGTAAATGAAATTGAAACAAACGAGCCATCCATTGATGAATTGAAATGAACGACCACCATTCTAATTCAATTAAAAAAAAAAAGAGCTGTCTGCTCAATTCAATTGATGGAATCATGATCCGCTTCAAACTTGATATAAGTGCCCTTCAAGCCAAAAGGGGTGCACACTATCTTATATATACTTACTAACAAAAATTTCCCCATTTTTTACAAGTGGTTTGAATGACACATCATGTGCACCTCCATGCAAATCAATCTGTCAACTAAACGAATCAAACCACTTTCACTCAATCATGAACCTCAACCAAAACACAATTCCTTCTCAAGACAGAGATGTCTTGTCGCAGCCTACACAGAGACGTAGTGATGCAAAAAATGCCACAGATCCTGCCAATTTGCTACGTGTAACTGATCTTTCATAGGCATATGGTCATAGCTCACTCTGTAGCTGCAGCTTTTGCTTCAGCTCCACCTGGCCAAATAACTCCATCTCTAATGAGCTTTTTTACCCTCCACTACTATGGCAACCAGCAGCGAAAGACATCATGATAGAAGAGAGTTTGTTGCTGTCCTGACTTGGAGTTGGAGTTAGGGTCAGGGACAATATATAGAAGGAGATAATAACAAATGTTGTAGGCCCATTGGCTAAACAATAAAGCTTAAAATGGAGAAACTGTAGGTAGAATCAAAACTAAAATATGAATCAAAGCAACAAGACAGTATTAAAATGTGTGATACAAGGTATATTCAGAATTAACGTACACCATCTGCAGCAGCAACACATGGAGAGGTCAATTGGCAATTTGAAATGTCCAGAAGTGTTTATGTTCTTGTCCATTTGAACAGAACTATGCTCATGTAACTCGGAGTTTAGTTATGTGTAAAGAAACTGTACAGACAAGAATTTAGATTGTTTTGGTACTCAACAAATCATGCACCTAAAGAAATTTGTAGGTATCATAGTTATTTAAATAATATTTACTTTAATCATTCAATTACAGTAGGCTACTACATCTATAAACCCAAAAAAGCTCATGGCATATCTGTGGGGTGATATGTCATTTTTTACATACCTAAAAAACACATTGTGTTTTTGGCATTATGTTCATGCATGGCAAAAACAAAATACACACAGAAAAACTTATTGCACACTACATAACTACCAATCCGCAGGATATGATTAATCCATATGTAACATGCATCTAGGGCAATCACATAAGTCTACTGATAGCTAACAAAATGTGTCTGACAGCTAATGTGTTAGTGTTAACACCTCCATCTGATGTTGATAGACAATATTAAAAGAGTTCATACTCACCCATGAAAAAGATCATACATCACTTATAATAATCTCTAAATTGTTCCTCCACATCATGCTATCCCTCTTTTGTTTTAGTGTGTTGTCGACATGCAAAAGCTTGTAATGTACCATCTTTATTAATACATGTACCATGTGCAATATTTGTGTAACACATTCACAATGACATGGATAACTACAATCCTTTCGTGTAATACACACCTTAAGTTTGAATAATTTATTGTATGTCTAGAAAACCCTTGTTCAGATAATTAATACTTCGAATTAATAACATAGAACATTAATATAATGTATATGAATTCACCCTTATTGACGTACCAACAAATCCCATTCCCTAAACTTCCTCCATAACCCCAATCAATTTTCCCCCTCTCTACCTCATACTCCCTTGTTGGTACCTCCCCATTTTCAAATTCCTCCCAATTGCTGGACCTTTCACTACAGACCCCCCGCCCTCCTTCATGTACCCTAGCCTCTCTGCTTGCACATTTAACTTCTTGCAAAAGTTGTCCTAACATGTTGGCATTTCTACCTTCAGTTGTTTGATGTCTCCCACCTATTCAACCAATTGTTCATAAGCCTGTTACACAGTTTCACCAAATACACCTCCTGTGTTATGTTGGGTCCATCTAGTGACTATAGCTGGATGGCCCTCTGTTGCAACTTTCTTCTTGAGTCCTCAAAGATATCAATACACACTGCCAAAGCCCATATGTGAGGTCAAACATGGTAAGAAGATCCAGATATCTAACACAAGGTACAAGGTACTCCCTGCCCACTTGTCCAACCGTTCATTGTCTTTGGGCAAATCTGGCATCACTTCAGACGTTTCATGATGTTTATACACCAAGCAAACTTTTTTGTGCATCATTTACTTGGGTTGGTGTAGGTGTCCATCAATACATATGAAGTGAACAAGAGTTTTCACACTGATCCTTCTTGAAGAAAAGCCTTCCGTTCAAGCATCTTGATTTGATCTTCTAAGAACAACATGTCTACCTGATCATTTGAGTGTTGTACTTCTGGGGAATTAGAATTGCAAAGGTTTTAGATATGACAACATGAACAAAATACAAAAGATCCATACTCACTGTGGAAAGTTTGTTTCAAACTTTGTGTAATTGTATTCAGTTGCTGAGCAAGTATCTCACCCAATAATGGTTGTATAATGGAATGTCAAAGTGTTATGTGGTCCTCCTTTACAGTGTTTTCTGGTAATCTAATATAATTTTGCAACATCCCACAAGGCTTTGTTCTCCATGCATCCTCTTGTCCTTCATGCATCCTCTTGAACTTCACATATCGTAGAACAGTGTACTTCACTCCTTCCCTGACTTTTCTTAGCATATTCATAGCATTATCACTTAGACCTCTCTTATTAAAGGATGAGGGTTTATTTGCAGTTACCTTTCATATGTTTTGCTGGACCCTCAGACTCTTGTTCTTTTCCTTGAACTCTTAGACTTTTTTGAAGCCTGTCAAAGATGCTCCTTCAAACTCTCATCTTTATTATCATACAATTTGTTTGATTTGACTGTCCAAACATTTGTTGAATTACAGCAGACCTCCCAAACATACCTTAGAAATCCTGTCTGATGATACGGTTGAGATGGTGGATAGACATTTGAATTGATTTTTTCTCTAAGGGCTTATGTTTCTGCATGCTGTTTCACCCAATATTTTGGTGATTAATGTGTCATGCAGACAGTTATCCTCCAAATTTTATTTGAAAACAGTATTTTAACAAATCCGATGTATCACATGATGTGGTTACAAAATTTCAATTTCCCCTAAAAGGTTTCAGTTCACTGTTTTCAACATCAGCGATAATATCTGAAATTTCTGTTCCTTGCATTATGATGTAATTAATGGTTTACCAGTTTCTTTTCAATCAGTTATCCAATTGCAAAATCATCACTACTTGTTATGACTCTTTGTATGCTGATCTGAAACGTTCAACTCACCACCCTTGATGGCAATATCCATGTTGACATAGAACTACATCACAACGAACTTCCCTGTGTAAATAAAAACAAAAGTGAGCTTCACTGATCATAGGAAAAGAAAACTGACCTCCAATTCGAGTGAGAAGAAGAGAAAAGTACTGACAAGTAAACAACGTGACATGGAATTTTATGATCCTGATACTTTTGGAGGCCATCAGAGATGGTGTTACTCTGAAGCAAGTGCTGGGAAGAAGGGTTATAACCTTGGTATTGGCGGTAATGATCATGATGATCCGTGATAATTTTGGGGCAAAAGTTACATGTACACAATAAGAAATGAGGTCAATGTTAGTAGATGGAACAAAAGGGCAACTGAATAACTCCTGGGCAGGTGTTACATACACGGATCAGTTACGAGATGACGTGCCAATTTCAAAGCAAGAACGAAACTGAGGGATGAGCATGCTAAATGTACAGATCAATCCAACTTGGGCGCTGCAGCAAAATAGATCTGATGACTCCGACAACAACAGGTGTGACTCAGATATTGACGTAATAGCACAATCTCAAGATGAAGGAAATGGATCCGACTCTAAGAGTTATGGTTCCAACATTGAATCTGGTAATGACATAAACATATTTGGTAATGATGATGATGTGTGGGGAATATTGAAGATTATCACACACAAATGACTATTCCTGAATGATACTTGTGCATTTCTGCTGGGTATTCTGAAATGAAGTACAAACACCCTAATCTTGAAGCACCTGAACCATTGGTATACAATAATGAGATGTCTACACAGGGTATCTATTATACCGAGCAAACTAAATTGTGTATGAAACCCAACTGTTCTAAGTCATTGTTTGATAATGTGGCACAATGTTCTCAATTCAAGATTCATTTCATGGTAACACAGACAAGTGGTACCGGAAAGAGCTAATGAAGCATATTAAATTTAAATTACAATTCCATAAAAAAGAACTTGAATCCATCAATTATGAAATTGAGAAACAAGACAGAAGGAATTTTACCGAGCCAAAGTTCATCTTTGAATATTTAATGAGGGAGCTTCTGTCAGACAAGGAGATTATGCGGAATATAATGACTGGTCTAGACCCTGAAACACGACGGCCACAAGTTAGAATGAACATTCACGAGTAGGATGACAATGCAATAATTGACAACAAAGATCCTGGGTACATGTATACACAGGGCATAATCTCTATTGTCTGTTGTCCCAGTGAAGAGAAATGTGAGCTAACACTGGTACAACCTTTCCATCATCCTTAGCTTGGACAAGAGTCTTTCTGACAAATCTGGTGCTTTAGCTATGGTTCCATTGCAATGTATGCCTGCTATGCTGAATGTCAGAAGCCAACAAAAAGTTACAGCCCAGAGGCAGATTGTCACAATACCCAATCTCTCAGCAGAAAAAGGGAAGGAGGACAAAAAAGCTAAAGATGGAAAGCTTTCACAAATGTATGGAAATTGTTTTGCAGCCAATGGTAAGGCGCTGTGAAAATGGAGAGTTCATGTACAAGGATGACAAAGACCACAACATTCTCCTGTGAAGCTGTATGTTTTATTCTTTTTGGGAGACATTGCAGGTATCAACGAGATGGTTGGACATTACAACAATTGCTATGCAAATATTATCATGGAGGATTGCAATTGTGATCATCACTATCTAATTGAATCACCTCCGAAATGTAATCAGGTGAGGTGGAAGCACATAGCTGTGTGTGCAGATCTGAAGGAGATATTTGACCATTATGCTTTTAATGGGTTGTTCAGTGAGAGAGATATGGCTGTAATTGGAAGGGACAAGGAGTTGGCCAAACTCATATCAAAACATCCCATTGAAAATGCATTCAACAAGTTACCCCTATTAGCTGATTAATATCAAGGTATTAGTATTATTGGTATGGCACAACAGGAAATGTTGCACTTAACAGGAATGGTGGTGAAAATTTCAAGTACTGCATCAGTGGAACAATTGATATCATCGAATTGAAAGTTACTAATTGAGCTACAAAAAAGGCAAGGATTAACAACATTTTTCCAAATGTGAAGGAGTTCTTGTGGAGGAATGATGTCGAACTTGACAAGCATTGAAGTTAGGGGTATTTTTTTGATTAGTGATCCTGATGCACTCGACACACGGTAAATCAATTTTGAAGCCATTGTTTAACAACAAGAAAGTAAAGTATCAAGATATGTTTAAGACCTGTCTCCTTTTACTGGGATGGGAACAGTTGTACTCTTGAGGATGCTGAGGCTGCAACGTGGGATCTTCAAAACAAAGGTTATTGAGAGACATACTTAGGGACCCTCATGGTAAGGAAGGAACACACCAAGGTAGCATGAGGTGATACATTGCAACGTTTCATGCCATAGGTTCCTTCACTGGTTTAGTGTTTGAGCTTGGGTTGGCAATTTGTTTCAACTCCACATTCAATGAAAACAACTGTAACGATATGGTAAAGAAGAATGCTAGGACCACTCAAAGGATTCAAAAGAAACTTGCTACTTAGCTTGCTTTTAATGAGGCGGAACAGGTTATGATTGAGCATTCATTTGTCAGAGTTTTGGGCTGTTGCAGTAATATCATAATTGTAATTGAACTAAGGATGGGGATAATGGAAGATTTTCTCAGCACTATGAGTCTGATGAAGAGTTGGATAGTTGTGAGGAGGACGAGTAAGAACAGATGACACAGTTGATGGAATCAGTCTATATGGAGAGATATTATTCGATTGATGTGAAAGTAAATTCTGAAGAACAACTCATACACACAGATGAAAGGACAGGGATAGAGATGTAATATGGGTACCATTGCATCGGAAATGCTTGTCAAAGCAATTGTGGATTATAGTATCAAATACTTTTCCAGTGCAAGGATCTCCAAAAAAGGCAAATATGAAGGCTACTTGTTATATTACTGTGAAAATCAGAGGAGTTACTTACAGGGGTCATCCAAATTGAAAGGGGCATGCGTGGTTTGACTTTGCAGTAATCCAACACCTCTTGGGGTTTGAAGACAGAAAAACTGCTGAACAGAATATAGTCTGATGAAACAAAATATTATGAAGTTAAAGCTACCATGTTCTGCGGTTTGAAAAATTCATTTTCAAAACCAAGTTTGGAGTGGAGTCAAATCATCTGCAAACAGTTCACCAAAAAGTGTGGATACAGAGTTGTATCTACATTTGCTCTTCGTTTTTGTGGCACTGGTGCTAACAAAGAACAAATTAAATTAAATACAAATACTAAAAGGAATCCATCACTGCAATAATGTTTTCACCGAAAGCCTGACCTATTTGTCTGTTGTTGGAAATAGATATCTCAGTATTGCCTGTCGCTTCTACACATGGGTAGCCAAGCTGGCATGTGAGAATCCTTGTTGCAACAGTTGGATCCAGAGCAGATCAGGTCATCCTAAAGAGATTATTAAATATTTGATGGAAAGATTTAGTTTGTAAACTCAAGCTGTTATGACTTGAAGTGTTGTGTATGTAATATGAAAAGAAATTTCTTTATCTTGATGTTTTCTGATGCTGACTTGCGCTTTAAACTCTCTGCATGTCCAAGGTGAACCTCCAAGACCAAATATCAAGGAAGGTTCAAGGTCAAATTAGGTGCAAATGAAGATGGAGCTTGTGAAAACATGATTGTATGTATGATGGCTGGTGCATCAAGATAGATCTTGGTGTTGTTTTTATGGTAACAGTTAGAGTCATTGTTTGTAGTAGTGATGGTTGACACTCTTCCCTGTATTAATGCCACATGGCTATGGTCTTCTTTTGTTAGGTTACTTGTTACTTGTTGCTTGGGGCTTGGGGCTTGGTCTGTTGAAATAGGGGCTTTTACCTGACGACTGTCTCAAGTGTAGACAGAAGCAGAAGCAAGGACAAGAACATTGAACTAGATACCATACTCGTACTGTGAATCTTGCTACAAATAGTGCATCCGAGGACAAAGGGTACCATATAGATGCATATCCCTTTTAATAGCCCTATGATAAATACATGGCGCTGTGCAATGATCTTAACTTAGCCTGCAAGTTACCACACTTCTCATCTGAAACACAAAAGATGGTTCAGATTAGTGTCACAGGCTGTCTATAGTCACGAAAATCATGAGATCTCATTAGGCCTGCAAACCGCCACACTTCTCATCTGTACTGTAATGCAAAGGGCATTTCAGATTGGTGCGACAATTTCTCACAAGTCACGGGAAACTATTGATATGAGAAGGCAACTGTTTTAGATATCCATCACCCATCTTTCTCACCATAAGCTATTGTCATTGGTCTTTAAATGAACAGTTTGTTCTATTGTTGCTGCTGATATATCTGATTTAATGACATCACATAAAGATGATGACTTCTGCTCACTGCAGCCGTAACTGCCCCTAAGATTTGAAGGAGTATCAATACTAAGTAACTCGGGGCATTTTTTTATCTCGTTTGTTGCTAATCCCTTCAGATGATAGGAAGAGAAATTTATAAGTTTTGAGATTGAGGTGAGAGGTAATGATTTCAAGATTACAAGACAATTTAGGTGTCAATTTTATACATTCAAACTCAGCCAACATACAGTCACATCAAATCACACAACACGTCCAACACGACACGTCACATAATCTCCTACAAGTACAAAGCATCAAATCACCGACAACAACTTCCACTGAGGAAACAAGTTGGCTCGATTCATTGAAAAAACTCTTCTTTAGCTTAACTGGTGGCATTGGATTGGCGCTGATCTAAACGTTTTTAGTTGGGAAACTGGAACAGGAGTTTTTGTAACATTGGAAGGAGGATGCAGCTCTTTTTTGGTAGTGTTGTGTTAGTTGCAAGGTTGCAAACACTATCATTCCAGTGGAGCATTTCTAACAACATGGTGAAAGAGTGATTGAGGATCAGCCATGGTGAAAGTTTGGGTGAGGATCAAAGAGCAAGCAATGATCATTAACACAGTCTTTTCTGCCACTTGATGAAACCAAACCCAAATACCAACATACTGCAGGTACTGCGGGGGGTTCAAGTGATTCTTCCACTCATAGACCAGATAGAGCTTGTTAAAAGAAGATGTGCTATGGATTGTTATCGACTGTCATTGACCATGGTTAAGCTTGCTTCCGGTATGTGATGGCAAGCAAAACTTCTCAGAAACCAACTATCACAGTACAAAATCTACAAGAGGACACTCAGATACCCACAATACCACAACCTACGAATGAGTTCTACAGTGTGCACTTGGATTGGGTATCTATCTTATGTTTTGTAAGGGACTCTTAGCTTGGAATTGTTGATGAGCAAAGATCAAATGGACGTCAAAGGGTCTCCTGTCAAATGTTTTGGCGCCAAAAATTAGGGTGCTGGGTACTGTGAAGTCGACACCTGACCCAAAAAGTACAGGACCCAAAAAGGCAACCATTTTCTTCTTCAAATGACAACACTGTCTCTTGTCACCAAACATATAACATGCCATCCTGGGATACCTAGCCAGTCAAACTCATCCAAATGAAACAAATCAAATTTCTCTGAAGTTGACTCCAACACCGCTACTGTTGAATACAAATTATTCCCCTCCCCTAGCAACAAATCAATAACCTTCTGTCTCAGTGCTCAACTCAATGATATATAACATTATCTCCGAAATTCCGAAACACTCGGAGTAAACAAAATTTCAGTACAGGAAAACTCCTTTCGCAACAAAACCAAATGATCTTCATCAAATAATATATCCTCTAACGGATGGGTTACAAAACCACCTCCCGCCTTAAAAGATGGATTGACTCTCAATATACATAGCAGGCAACAATGTCTCCTATACATCTCTTTATACTGCAATGCCCGTTTTGGATAAGCTCTTACTGTACAGGCTCTAATGTCAATACTCAAAAGTCTTTGGCCACTGGCATGAAGGACTACTTGGCCAACGAATGAAACAAGCAGCGACATGTTCGGCAAATGAGACAGTGATGTGATTGACGGTTCATAAAAAGCCGAGCAACGACAGATGAGTGTCAACATAGCATTCAATGACTATGCAATGCAAGATGGTTCAAACGTAGAAACGGCCGCCACATTTGCAGTGCCATGATAAAATGGCCACGGAGATGCCAGGGGAGCGCGGGAGAATCAAAGCAGTTTGACGCTCCGACAGTCGTGGACCCAGAAAACAAAAAAATAGACACACCCATTTATCAGAGAATCAAGAAATAGGGGATTTGCAAGAAAAAGGTGGTTTGTTGTGGGAGACACTGACTGTTGGGATACACACTTCAGATTGACATGAAACATCTAGAAGGGGTAATGAAATAATCCCCAAATCGAAACTTTGTTTGGGGGATGACCAATGCCCATAAAAAGGATTAAATTGTCCCCCCTTACTGGACCCCAACTCACTCCTCTCTTTGAGGGAATCTTCGAATCTTCCAAAAAAATCTCAAGAGATGACGTGACATCAGGCAAGATACGTTAATATATATATTATTTCCTACGTATGTGATGTCATCGATACTGTCAGATATAGATCCACAACCATACGTGTACTTAGGTAGTACCTATGATGTGTACAGAGAAAGTTTGTGTGCGAACAGTGCGAATCTTCTTTTTCTACTTCAAGGACTTGAACTTGAACAGGTGAACGTCCTCGATGTCGTACTATGTGGATCACAAATTTTGGGGGGCTTTTGGGGGCTTGGATTTATTCCACACCCAGAATCCTTACGGTTTCCTCTATCTAGTGTAATAAGTTAGTACTTTTCCAAACTTTTCCTCCCAAAAATTAACTGTGTTCAGCAAAGATCCAGAGTTGGTGACGAGTGACGACGTAAAAGGTGATGGGTGACAAACGCACTCCTGAGCTTTTGGGGACCGTTATTTTGTACCAATTCCTTGGTTGTTCCTTCCGAACGGCTCAAGATACCCTCAACGCTTCAAGGAAACTTTTGAGCTTTCGAAGAACTGACACCTCAACCATGACACCAAAACTTACCAACAGCCAACAGCTGCGCCCCATTAAAATACTAAAAGCATCGCGAACTGCGAAGCAAATCATCGACAAACTCTATGGACAAACTTCCGACCCCTCTCCACATTCCACATCAATCGCAGGGAATACACGAGCCATTCCACATGAACATGATCGTTGAGAACTGCAGCCACACCCGCCCTCATAATCTCTATCTTGTCTTGATGGTTGTGCACGATAGTATCAGTCAGCAACAGAAAATGAACGAGGCATCTCATAAAACAAAATCAGAATCCGAACTTTATCCGCGTAATCAATTTTCACAGTGACCCATGACTTCCGTTGCACCGACCTCTGGTAATAAGCGTCTTTTTTCATCCGTTGTTCACCCACCGCCGAATGATGATACAACGAGCTCCAGAAAGAAGCAGTGTGTCCGATCCGACGACGATATTCAGGTTGCATTGCCCTCGAAAGACTTGGGATCTGACTCAATGCTGATAGATGCTACTGATAACGATGGGGATGATCTTGATTTCACTCTTACCATTGGCGAGGATGGGGAGTTTGACTACACCATCGTGAGCCACTCTGATAACGAGAAGCAGCTCAACCTTGTTTCTATCGAACGACCTATGTCTCCCCTCGAAGAATGCAACCAGTGCCTGTCCGACGAGTTCTTTCCATCAGATTTAGATGATGAATTTGTTGACTCTACCCTTCCTACTGAAAAGACATCACTCAAAATTTCAATCGACGCATGTGCCACCAAACCCGATCCTCCCATGGCCCCGCTTATTACTCCTCCGGCATCACCCAAGCTTTACAAATATTGCTCAAAGTATGGCGAAGAAGAAGAAGCTACTATCTGCGAATGGCCTTGTAACCTTGCTGTGGATATTGCCATCACCGCTGCTTCCATGAGTTCAGAGACATTAATGTCGCCATTGGATTACTGCAGTGACTGACAGTACTTTTAATGTTGGCAATAATGAGGCCGTAGCGTAAATTACGTGGCATGCTGCTACAGCTTTAATTTAGTACATTTAACTTAGGATACTGTTATTGATATCATACCATTTTAGTAAATATCTTAGTTTCACGCTGTGATCTATAAGTAATTATCTACAATACTACTTGATTTTTGTAGACGAGTATATCAACAGTAGCATTGAAACCGTGCTCTGAATTTATGACCCCATCCAAAGATAAGTCTCGAAAGCCAAAGAACTCTGCACCTTCTTCCATTTTAAGCTTCAGATTTTCATCGACAAGAGTGTGAGTCATTGATTTCGCAATCATTGCAGCCATCTCACTTGTGCTTGTTTTGTCTTCTCTGTTAAACATGTTGAATGTAAAAATGGAAGCATTTTTCATGGTATCCTGATAATCTTTAAACGAGTCCACAATAAATTGACGCTGTTTCATTTTGCTAGCTTGATGCATTGTGTAAAAGATTTGATGCATTCTAGTTCGATTAGACCCTGCTGCACTTTTAATACAGCCTGTTACATCAAAAGCTCCTCCTTTGAATGTTTTTGCATCAATCTTTTCGATGGTCTCTAGTGTATCCTGCGTAGGCCTGCAAATCCAGCTGTAGCTCCCATGAGACTGTATTCGCCGTTCAACATACTGTTCTGGATCTCTTTCACTCAGAAGAATTATTGGTTTTGCTGCTTTGCCCATCTCACTTTTGTAGTGTTTTTGGACTAGTTTAAGAATCTCTGGCATGAGCATCGGGTACGGTGTATCATGCAACGCGAGCCCAACTTTGTGATTTTTGCCCCATATAATAATATCTTCCAAGTCCTTCAAAATACGATCTACAAATACTGAAGGCTCAGTTTCATTGTCTTTGAATGTTTTGAGAAACCTAGTACTAATTCGCGTATGATGCTGCAGTAATTCACGATAATGTTTAAAGGGAGGCAATAGCTGCAAGGGGATTTTCACTGTTGAATCAGATTGTTCCTTGATAGTATCTACATCGGAAATATTCAATGCGTGCTTAGGAAGGCACCCAATGCCATAGTGAAGAGAGACAAAACCCAATGCACAGGTTGCGTCCACAAACAAATGCGTGCCAGTGGTGCCTTGTCCAGCACCAATTATCAATGGGGCGTACACTTCTGTACCATCTTCAACTACATTCTTCCCAAAATCCAACAACGGGTCTTCACGTCGATTTCGTATTGTCCTCTCGTTGTAATATCTTGTGAAATCTTCATCCGTAACATGCTGCGCATACCTCAGCCGAGACGGCGAAAAGCGGATCAACTGGATGAGAAAGAGCACTGCAAAAAGACCCACTGTGCGACGGCTCGGCATTATTCTTTGAGAGAGTGAGGATCAGATGAGGAGTTGATGAATGATGATATGATGATGATCGATTGATGAAATGACGGGCGCGGACGGGTTACGGGCGGGCGTCAGGAAAGAGAACGCCCATTAAACGCCCTTCCAACGCCTGGCAAGAATTTTTGTCTGATGCGATTCGATTTGAACCAAAAATGAGAAATGGAATGAGGAGGAAGAAGAAGATACCTGCATTGACACCATAAATGACACAAAGGATACTTTTGTGTCAACTTGTTGATGTTTTGAGTTTTGATCATGCTCATGTCCTTCCATCCTGTTTCATGTGTCATCTTCGCCCGCTTTTCTCCTTGACGCCAATCGGCTGTTTAAATGGTTCAACTGTCAAACAGACACGCCGATCGGCATGCGAGGCGAAGCCATCTGTCCAGCGTCCATCACCATCACTCCTTTGCTCTATTATATTAGCTCGCTGCAACTCATAAAATCTGCGGAGCGTAATAGAGTTTTAGGCGACTTGCTGCGCATCTATCTGAACTAAAGAATCGAATCGGTTAAGGCCAAGAGGTATTCGTCATGGTAGGCATTCACATTGAGTACGGGTCTCCGTTGCAAACTGTGTCACTCTCAGGGTCGGCAGTAGGCTCCATCGGTCCATTCGAGCATGCCGTAGGTACGATCTTTCTGCTCTTTTATCGGGCTTGTCTTGAGCTTCATCTTGTCACATCTCACATATCATTTTCGTGTTAGTGGCAGCACCGCAATCGGAATCAATGCAGTTCAAGCGTACCCAAACACATCCTCGTGGTCGTCTAAACAAGTTTGTTAGACGTCTGCATGAAATGCTCTCCGCAGAATGCAACGGCGGAGTAGTCGAGTGGCGCCGTGGCCTTCTCATCCTTCATTCTATCGACGATTTTACTAATATTGTCCTTCCCAAGCATTTCAACACACGTAACTTCAAAACATTCCGCCGTCAGTTGAACTATTACGGATTCGTTCATCTCAGATCCTTTGTGGCAGCAGAATCAAAGACTACTGCTCTCTGGGTGAACCAAGAGCTTGCTGACCACGGAAGTAATGCCATATCGAGTGTTCTTATGCTGAGGCGAGTTGAACCTGCGGAGACATCCAAGACTCCGAAGGAGAGGCGAGACCGAAAGAACGAAGCAGCATCGTCAGTAGAAGCAGAAGGTATCATTAGGCAGTCCTTCAGTTTCATTCCCACTGTAAACATTGATGCAATGCCAACATCCCAGGTTGTGCCTTCCATTGAAATCCCGCCTCAAGTTCCAACAGTTGTTCATTGCAGCCACGAGACACGCACTCGATGGGTCCGTAGTGACTCCTTAAGCAGTGAAGACACACCATCTTCAGTTTCTCAAGGATCAGATGAAAACTCGTATGTCTGTAGTCATATTGATCACTCCAACACCACTGACTACACGGCTGCAAATATGTTGTTGTGCCTATCTCGGGCTGCTATCTAGCTATCTACATCTTAATGTTACATTTGCCTGTATAATAGTCGTTGATACCATGGAAACAAGTCAATGTCAAGACCATATGTGATGGACTAGCGTTTTGACTGTATTTGGGTTATGCTTTGCTTATTTAAGATCCGCAGTCAGAGTCACTCTTCAATACTGGAAATATATCAACAGAATGATCAAGTCTTGGTCTATTAAAAATAGCATGTTCAAGATAATTAACCACTAAATTAAATTGTTGCATCCATTAACAATCCTTAAGAATACACAGTAACATACAACATCACACCATGACCATATGTTTCCAATCTTGGCATGCGATTGATTGTTTGATGTCAACCATTTATGAAAGTTGGTGTTTTTTACTATAATACAAAAATACATCAAAACAGTGCCTTTCAAGTTTATTCAACCCCCGGCATGATGACTCAGCACTCGCACGATTGTCGTTAGCGGTGTGAATGAATCTTTCCACTCGCTGCAGCAATGCAGTGACCTAAGTTCATTCAAGCAATGATAAGTTGTTTTTCAAGTTATTTCTTGATAACCTAAGCACCAAACCCTACCTGGGTACGACACTAGGAACTACTGAGCGCCACACCCACCATTTCTTTCAGTGGAATGGGCATAAAACCTTATCCCATACCGTCTCTCATGTTATCATACTACCGTCAGATCAGCTGGAGCAATCTGAAGTTCTTAAATTCTTAAATTAATATTAATTTTGATTTATCATCACTTCAGCACCTCAAAATACAAGGCGGGAGGAGAGATGGATATGAATGTCTAAGGTGGACGGGTGTGGCTGAATCCTGACACTGTTTTGTTGCCAGTTAGAAGGTCTGTTGGTGAGTTTGTTTGGATGAAAACTGTCTATTTTATCTTGTTTCACTTTTAATCAATGTAGTAACTTTTTGATAGTAGCGGCAGTGAGACTGGCAATTCTGTATTTGAGAACACCTCAATATGTCCCGGAAACTTAATCATTTTATCCTAAAACATTGAGGATACACAATTGCATCTTTCATGTCCAATTGAAGACTGCAAGGAAGAATGGTCCTATTTGTGTCACAAGACCTCTAGAGTAGTAAATGGGTTTTTACGTGGGTTCACATGATTTCCGAGGACAATTTGGTGTGGCAGAGGAAGATGGAGGTAAATAGACATATATCATGATTAGATGAAAAAGTCTGAAAGAAGGACCAGAGAGAAGGGTGGAGTAGTTCTGAGGAGGCTTTTTCATCCAATGTGTTGAGGGTGAGGGGTAACTGTGTGGATAAGTGCTAGATCTGCAGGAGTTATAATCAGTATGATAGTCTTAATAGGATTGTTAATTAGTATATTCCGTACTGCTGAAATAGACATCTCAGAGGCAGTTACAGTAGATGATATTTCAGAATTTATATGTGTAATGTAGCATGGGCAATAAGATGTACCCACCGTACTGTGCTAAGTTCAACACCAGGTGCAGCTATATTTGGAAGGAGCATGCTATTAGATATTCCCTTCATAGCCGACTGGAATAAAATAGGGGAATACAGACAAGCACATACTGATCGCAGTGCCATGAGAGACAATGAACAGGCAGATACGATCATGATTACATTGTAGAAAAGAAGAATCCTGTGTAAGTCTGAGAGCTGATATGAAGGCCCATGTAACATTACTCAAGTAGTACTAATGGTACAATTAGGGTTGAAT
>JALLAY010000153.1:0-20123 GCA_036939635.1 Cyclotella baltica | reverse complement strand
CGAGCGCCGACCGCCGACCGCCGACACCAACTATAACACAAACCAGCCTTCTATGATGATGCTTGTACCACCACCGCGAAAAATAAAGGGGTTCTCGCTCGACAAGTTGTTCAACAGGCAGGATGGTGCTCCATCGCAATAGAAGGCAATACGCGTTGGCGCATGAAAAGACCGATAGATTTTTCTCAAGTAGTTTGAACCCCTGAAGAATTAAATTTTGACATGTATTTTTTTAACACATGATCTACTCTGCGGTCTTGAATAACTACAAATAGCTTGTTGAATTTCAATTGTTCAACCATGAAACTCACCGTTGCAATTGCTCTTTTGTGCGGCATCTCTCCCTCGCTAGCACGCACCATTCGTTCTTTCCCCAACGGCGTTCCTGGAAGCGGATATGGTTGCTCTAATACTTGCGGTAAGGAATATGTGGTGTTTTCTTTCTCAGGTTTGGTTTACATTTCTTACTCACCAGTCTGAATGATATCTGCTTTTAACCCTTAACTGCAAACTTAAGGCGGGCCCACTGACAAAGGTGTCGACGTTTACTACACCATACGTGCAAGTCTTGAAACCTATGAGGTTTCAAACTCGAAGGGTGGTCTGCCTAACTTCCCGGATGACATCCCGTCCAACGAACCTGTTAGCATGTTCACCAGGACGTTTACGGGCGTGAAGGAGGAGAGTAGTCCGTTTTGTAACGGTGGAGACGATGGGACGACGGGTGCTCTGGGTCCGTGTCTTCAGGTTAGGATGTGGATTAGATTGAATCTATCCATTAACCATTACATGTACTTCAGTCGTTTTCTTTGTCTATATGAATATTTATAACTAACTCTGATTTACGTCTTTCTTTAATAGGTGCTTCCAGGCCAGATTGTCAAAAGTGAGGAATTCAAGGGAATTAACTTTTTGCGTGCTTAATTTTGTCGTTTGCCAAAGGTATTGTTGTCTTCTCACATTAACCAACCAATCTCCATCTTGCACAGTTCGCCTCATCAATGACATGGTCGATGGAATGGACAAGCTCAAACAGCACGAAACAACTATATCCGAATATTGGAAACTCGCATCGGAGCCCGGCCAGCCTAATCTAGACTCCATAACTTGGTTTGGCCCTACTCCCGAAACACCAGGAGACATGTTTGTGACTAATGATCAAGATATTCCTGGTAGAGAGACCAGTTTCGATAATGTGAACTTGCACTTCCACGGACTACAGATCGTGCCGCATTTGTTTTTTCCTCAGGGCACAAATAATCCCACGGCCCCTTGGATTACAGTAACGGCGGATGATTCAGATACTAGGTGTTTTTGTTATGTCTTTGAAATCCCCTCTGATCATCCTCAAGGTATGTAGCCTCAAAGACACAGTTTGGGGTATTAATGTTCAGTTCAATGCTTTCAAAATTGCGACCGATAAAATTTCATTAGGTACCTTCTTTTGGCACATCCACCGTCACGGCAGCGTTGCAATGCAAGCCTGGCAGGGCATGGTAGGTTTTCTCCAAATAGGGAATGTGAATAGTCCTGGATCGCCAGATAATGATCTCGCCAAACAAGGAGTCATTCGAGATGAGTTCATGGCGCTGTGGGAATGGTCAGTAGATCCAAAACATCGCGTACCTGGCACCTCTACTTTCTTTGAAGGAAACTTTATCCAACGTGACGAATACATCCAAACCTTCTTAACCAACAATGGATATCAGCCCACATATTCCATGTTTGTTGGAGAGACTGTCCACATTCGCCTCCTCTGTGCGCAGACCACCACAGGAAGTGGCATATATTTCTTGGATGAAGATAATAACATGGTTCCATTTTGGGTCTTTGCAAGTGATGGCATTTCTTATTCTAAGGCAGTGCAGCATGAATCGATTCTTATAGGACCAGGCCAGCGTGAAGGTGTGCTAGTTCAATTTGCCAAGGCTGGGAAGTATACTATTATGCAGCAGATCCTAGCTGATGTGCAAGTTGGAGGCAATGTCGGTGGGGGAGTGAGTTATGTGTTAATCATATACATTTTAGTGCGTACCACTCTAAATGTATTTATGTCAACCCTTTACGTCACCAGGACCCATCACCAGTTGGATTCATTGAAGTATCTAGTAATATTCCAGCAGATTATAAGGGAGTTCAAAACATAGATATCTCCACTCTCAATTTTACTCCTGGCATGAGTGGAGATATTTCAGATGAAGATGTTATAAATCAGAATAGTATCAATTTCGAAGTGCAGTCAATCCTAGGGAAGGCTCCAGTGCCACAGTTTGTCATCAATGGAGTAGAGTTTGATGTCTCCCGTATTGTTGAGCGAGAAATCGCTGCAGTGGCGACTTCGTGGTGCGTGAAATGCAATGCAATATCAACCAATCCACCATCTTCTAACCAGATTCTTTCTCTTAAATTTGTTCCGCATAGGACACTTACAAGTAACATGAACTATTTCCACCCATTCCACATCCATGTCAATCCATTCCAAGTGATAATGATGCA
The DNA here is from genome assembly GCA_036939635.1 of Cyclotella baltica. Classification (NCBI taxonomy): domain Eukaryota; phylum Bacillariophyta; class Thalassiosirophyceae; order Thalassiosirales; family Thalassiosiraceae; genus Cyclotella; species Cyclotella baltica. The sequence continues at coordinate 17,627 of JALLAY010000153.1, read as the reverse complement.
TACTGGCAATATCACTGGTACTGTTGGAGACACATCTCTCAAGGATGCTGTATTCAAAACCAACCTCAATCCTCATCGGATGTGGAGGGACACCGTGTTCATTCCCCCATTTGGAATGACTGTGATTCGCCAAAGGTTCGGTGAATCAATCGCGTGGACTGGAAAGACTGTGTTTCATTGTCACTTTCTCGATCACGAAGATCAGGGAATGATTGCTGCCATGATGATAGTAGGTAAGTCTTCATTTTCTTACTCCCTGACTTGAAATCAATATTGCTCTCGCGGACTCCACTTCTCGTTCTTATTCTTCCATGATCTCAGACCCTACAACGAAAATGCCAACGCGCTCTCCGACAAAAAGATCATCAAAGTCGACAAAGGTCTCCAAAGTTCAGTCAATCAAGAATTCTATTTCTTCCATAGAAACTAAAAATGAAGATGGCCTCTGATTAAAGAGTAAAGTGCTCATATGTTTTTTGTCTTACTGAATACTTGATTGAATGGCCGTGAGAAGAGATGATATTTCCAATACTGAAGTGAAAGTGAGGGTTCGCTGAATTGTTGTCAAAGTGATGAAATTCATAGTAAGATCAATTATTATACATAAAAAAAGCCTTTCTTCCCAAATTATTTAAAAGGCTTGTGCTTGCTATGATGAGTACATTAAATGGACCAGCTAGAGTTGATAAGAGCTTCAAACACCCCCAACTACTTTCCTAGAATGGACAATTGTCACTGACCAATTCTAAAGAAGTGCTTAGGCTATAACAATTAAGTAGTGCACAGACATTTTCAGTAAATTAAGTGCTTCTAAAATCAAGCTAACAACAACTGCAATTACTGCTATTTAAAGACCCAATTAGTAAGGCAGAAGACATCATCACCTAGTTGTCAGAAGTAAAGGATGTTACATATCTATAAATCGTACATAACCAAAGAGATTTTTTATGTTATTAAGCAGTGCTATGAGCATGTCTATGAGCACATGCCTGTTATAATGTTTCGGTACCTAACTTAACTCTGTAGATGTAATGTCATTAATCGCTTTGTGGTTTATTGTCAATTGAAATGAGAAATCACATTCCAGAAATTCATAGTAATTCAGCACACGTCCGTCATAGTGACCACTGACGAGCACATCAATCCCCACACATTACCTCACATGCATACGTGTGAGCTCCCTTTTGCAAATGTAAATAAACATCGACGGAGCTTAAACAATCATTGAATCTTCACCATAATACACTCAGTTGACATGTACACTAGGGTATTGTATTGACTGATTTTTACTTTTGGATTTCGGTTGCTCTTTCTCTATCGAGTTAATGATTTTTACAGAGTGAATTGCCATGAATGCAGCTTGTTGTGTAAAGGTAAATAAGAATGAAATTGTTCAGTCCGAGAGCATCCATTGAATCTCTTGTACTATCTACAAAGTAATTAACAGTCGTTTGCAATTCCACAAATAGTTATCTGTGTTATTCTATCAAAGTGACCTTATCCTTGTCCAATGATTATTATAACTGATTAATTTATAAAGCGTTATGCAATTGTCTTTAGCATCTAAATTTAACCATGCCAATGATGCCATGTAACTATACTAACATTGTGTTAAAGCGAGATTGATAAAAACTCAACCAAGAAGTTTTGTAGAGAATGAACCTAATAGCCCCAACCAACCTCTATCCCACTACTATTCATCACATATCTTGCGCCAATCTTAACTTTCAACAATACATTGCTCTTGCCATGAAATAAAATTGTCTCACTGTGCAACTCTTTTTTATTCACTTTGAGTTTGCAATTTGGAAGATTACAATGTTACCTTGCGGACTCTCTTAAAGGAGGCTGATTGTCTAAGCACCTGTTTCGTATCTGGGAGAGGCATAATGCTGGAGTATCTGTCAAGAATTGGTTTGCTTCAAATTTCGGTGGCTTTCTGACAAACCATCAACTTTTCAATATTTTACACTGTCCAAGTTCTTTTCTAGATAAGTTTGCCTCATCAAGCAAAGTTACAATTTGTTTCAATCTCAAAGCCTTACACATTGTCTTTAGTCTTGGCACTTTTACTTAGTGGTGATCCACTTGTCCCCAAATTAACAAGATAATGAATGTTTGTGCCTCCGTTTTTAAATGATTTTGGTTGCATGATTGCGCTCAATTCCATTCATACTTCATCATTGTTGTTAAGTAGTGTATCTATGTTGGTAGTGACCAACATGGATTCCTCCTTAGCTTTACCAGTATCAACACTCTCATAGCTCATAAGTAATATAAACATCATCAAAAGAAAGCATATCATTCAGCATAGCCTCTGACTAAACTATTTACATTCCAAGATGTTTCCACCTTGAATATCATCCAAGAATATGGAATGATCGTTGTCTTTCTTGTCAGCTCAACTCTTCCTTTTTACATTTTGTTGTCTAGTGGGTTGTCATAGTGCTGCTATTTTTTGTGAAAAGAGGATCAAAGCAGCAAAAAACTCATATAATGTTGGAGAAGGTGACGGCAACATAGTTTGACTCACTAAAGCAGGATGTCAACCACACTCGGGGGTGCATCTTCTTCAGAAGAAGAGGAGCTTATTGTTTTGAATCTGAGAGGTGGTGTGTCATGTGGAGCTTAAATAATCATTCAACTTAAAACTGTCAGTTACCTAATGTACTGAATCTTAAATTACTAAATGGTATTTACCTGCTACTGCTGAATGTCTCACTTTTGGTCAAAGTTAATCCCATTTACTTGAAAACATAAGACCAGGGGGCTATTGTGAGGAAAACAAATTGCAGTATAATGAAACAAAATCATGGACCAAATTTGACCCTCTTGATTTCCTAAATAAGGGCTAAAATAAAATCATATCTAATAATTACAGCTAATTAATCCTCAAGCCATCCATACCTCTTCAAAAACATCTGTTTGCCTCCTAACCTATTTTTGTCTACAGAAAATTAGGCACCTTGCTATACCATGTGTTTTTGGGTGACGTGTTGTGCCATACCCATCATAAGACATACATGACATCATTATTTCATAAATAATACTTTTTATTTGGTATGTCTCTTTCAGATTTAAGTACAGCATCTCAAGATCCTCTTTACAACCTCAGCATGCAGTTTGATCAGAATTTCCGCATCAGTTTTTAGGAAGTAGTCCACACTCCAGCCTACCCCCTAAACTACTCTTGACTATTGCAGTTGTGATTTTCGAGATCAACTGAAACATAGCTCCCCCAAAAATCAAAGTCAGAGTTTGCATTTGAAGTCAAATGCTCCTTACTGTTTTTGTATCGGGTCTACACATAACCAGACCAACAATTTGTTGTGACTACCACACTTTACATGTAATCAAAATATAGTTAAACCCATGGGTAAATCAAGAAGAAACACTCAAACCAGAGAGTTATTGTCTCATAACCGTCTATTACAAATTGCTTTGACCAGATCTTTTGGCTATTTCTACTGGTTTTGAACAGTGTATTACTTGGTGAAGAGTAATTTCCCATGAATTAAGTCATTGACAACAACTTGAAACAGATATATTGATGAGCAGCAGTTAAGTAAACAGTATCAACAAGTGTGTTTCGCAGTAGAATGAATGTGTCATAAAACAAACGGCTGCACGGTATTTCAAACAGACAGATTTTAAATAAAACCACATCATTACTACCTCACATTTTAATCTCAACTAAAATTCCACCCAACACATACAAACCAAAACACCTAATCAAAATTATAATCCATTCATAAACAAACAGACTTCCTATTTCTTTATCATAATGGTTGCCTTCTGTGGTTCTGCCTCATGACAACCATCATCTCATATCTCTGGTTAGCCTTGAACTTGAAGGGTCTTGTTGAGTACCTTGACTTTATAAGAGGCATAATAACACCATGTGCAAAGAACAATCTTGCATTCTTGGAATGTAAGTAGCTGTACTGTAAGTTTCTTGCCAGTTGCCTACCTGCACAACAATGGCCCTGTGTGGTCTTCCCTGGGCAGGCATCTGGCAGGTGTCAATGTTTGGTGCCAAGGCAAGTAGAGCCGAACTTATTTGGTTCACTCTGTAACCTCTAGTCACAGTGGAGTGAGTTGAAACCCTCTCCTAGATAAGTGGTGCTATGTGCTACCAGATGAGCTACTGGCTGATCATAGGTACTGTCAAGAGAGAGCACCTAATCATTATATTCTGCTCATATTATTTTTCCTAATTTTAAAAGTGACCTACATAAATAAATGCCATGCAACATGGGATAGCATTCTTGTGGGACATGGGAATCAATTATTATGCTGAAAATCAATGTCCTCGTAGTAATATAATGGACAACTCCCACAGCTGCTTCTATCAATTTTCGTTGATTTCCAACCTGGTATCGGATGCATGTAACTAACAACCCGAAATGGTGTTGTGTACTGTGACGAATTTGTCACAAAGGAAGATGATGCCGATAGCATGTTGGTTGTGAGTGGGGAGCCAACAAACCATTTTGGAATATGATCGTCTTTTCCCTGGTCAAAGCTATCAGAGTTTGTCCTACATCGCTCCCAATCAGAGTCACAGTATGTAATATCACTCAGACGGCTTTGGTGACCCTGTGATACTGTGTCTAGAGGTATGAACTCTTCCGCTTCTAAAAGTTCTAGTTCATCAATGACTTCAGGCACCTGCATTTTTTGACCGGGGTCCTTCAATTGAAATTGATGAGAACCATCATGGTATTTGAGTTTGCCAACCTCATGCTTAGTGCGTCTCCTTCTTGCAGCAGCCTCGACTAGGAGGGGTTTCACCTTTTTCAGTCCTTCAGGAGACAGGTAAATGAAGCATGCAGTGCAGTCATTGAGCAAAGTCAAATGTTCCGTGTTTTTAATGACATCTGCGTCGTAGTCTCTAACCCATTCATCCAAAATATCTCCATATCTGATGAAAATTCGTTCGGACAACGATTCATTTGGGTACTTGGAGAGAGCCCGCTCGACAATGCTCTTTGCGCGATCAACAAGTGATTCATCCAATTCGATTCCAATGCATCTCAGGTACTCCGTTGGGTTGTCTAAATAAAATAAGTAGAAAAGGTAGTGAAGTGAGTAACTCAAGATCACTACTTGTGCAGAACAAAACAAGAGTACAAATTAATCGAACTTACAGTCTTTAAGACCTTCAGCATGAGTAGACGTTGACTGTACGTCATCATCAAATATGTTCACAAGGTGAACTGTATCTAATCCGCGTATCTTAGTGGCATCTTGATTGATATATGCAAGACCCTGGCCAGCTTTTTTGGATGGCAATGGTTCGATGTGTTTGGTTGTACTTTCATTCTTAAAGACCTTCCGATTACTTATGAGTGGAGTTATTGGTGACCTATCATCTTGCATGTCCGAATCCCTCGGGGTGAGGAAAGAGTTCCATGACTCCTGACGTTGATTAGCTGCTTCAAAATCGTCAGTGCTGAGTCCATCTAGGATGTCATCGAACTGACTGTCGTCAGATGAGTTCCTCATCAAATGTGGCATAGCAAAGCTATCAAACGATTGATTTCGTCTATGGACTTCTGTCGAATCCAGTCGAGAACGGCAGGGCACGGATGGGTCGCTGAAACAATACTGAAGCGTTTGTGGGTTCCTTCTTTTTACATGGAGACATTCGCCCAGAAGACATTCCTCGTTTTTCTCGTCACAACGATTGCGTTCCCATGTGACTCCTCGCGAGGTTGCCTTCCCGAGAAACTGCTTACGACGTTCTTCAATTTCTTCATCAATTGCTGACTCGAGAGCCATTACCAAGAGTCTTCCGTCACTACATCCTAGGTCAAAAAAGACATCACTAGGTTTAAGATTGAGCATTTCCAAAGCCTTGATCTGAGCTGAGGGATGTGTAGTGGAGTATGGTCCCAGTCTGTTCTTGCAATGTGATGTAGATGTCGAACTGTTTCGTTTTTTGACATGGTTGTCACAGCTTGATCGTCTCTGCAAGTCTAGAGGAGTGGGACTGGTCTGTTTTGTTAAATGGCTGTTATAACTTGATTGCCTCTGAAAACTAGCTTTAGAGACAGGGAATATTGGTGCTTGTGTAATCATTATGGAAGTGTTTGAAGTCGATTCTGGAGATGGTGTCATTCTAGAGAGACACGGTAAAGGGGAAGCGCAAAATAATTGTTGGCAAAATATTAGAACGGCGATATTCAACTACTTAACCAATAATCCTAGTGACAACCAGATCCACAAAAATAATTTAATCTCCCATGGACCATCACTCTTATTGGCGAGTGGGCGGCTTCAAAACATTCAGAACAACTGCATTTGCAAATAGCAAATGACCCCGAATCAGCACACACAAATGCAATTAAGTAAGATTTAACCCCATCAAACCAATGCATCTACCTGTTGTTCAAATTCACGCTTAAATTATAAGAGCCAAACAAATAACAAAATTTTAATCTCCCATTCATCACCACACTTAATGACGAGAGGTCAGATTCAAACACATTCAGGACAAGGACAACTTTATTTGCAAATCAACTGACCCCGAAGCAGCACACACAAACACTATTAAGGTAAGAATTTAATCACATCAAACAAATGGATTTTCCTGTTTTTAAATACACCCCGTACATTGAGATCCAAATCAATAATTATGAACATATAGAAACTATTAAACGCAATACATCTCACTTCATGCGCATTTCTTCATCTTTAAATTCCTCTTCCTCAATTAAACGCATTACGTGGCGGAGAGAAATTCGAAGTCAATGTAAATACTATAGATGTATAAGTAGGAGACAACAACAGCGATCGAGAGTAATATTTTTTTGGTTGGAGAGGAGCTAGAGAGAGGAGGTAAGGAGGAAGGCCCGCCAATGTCCGTCAGTAGAACGAACGTAGCATTGCCACAGACGCAATGAGTCATTCGAATTCTTTTGTTTGCTGGAGGGAGACTCCGTGATGAAGGCGCCAGCCACAAGATAAACCAAATGGTTGTTGTGATGTAGAGACGGTTCGGTTCAGTACGCACGATACACTACTCCCAGGTACCAAAACACGGGAATTAGAATCTGGAATGCACATTTGATTGATGCTTCCGAGTAAGTATAAGAAGTCGAGGCATTTCTGTCTCTCTTTGTTGGGGAGAATGTGAGAGGTGGGCGGCCGTGATTTGCTCCACTCCGAATGATGGTTGTGTGAGAGAATGTTGTGACTTGTGAATGCAGTTTTCCGAAACACAACTCTCAAGATTACGAACAGAGATTTAATACTGATTCCTATTGAACCCATCTTAAATTCACATACTTATACGACTAATGAATCTTGTAGTCATGGAATTGATTATTCTATGGGATGTTCTAAGTAGATCTTAGTCGCGAGATTGACGATTTCTCAATAAGCCTCACAGCAATTCACACAGTTGTGCCGTCGCCGGTTCACGATCCTGATTCTCCCGTGTTTTTAACGGGACATACTCTACATTGTCCAAATCAAAAGAACCGATAGATAGAAAACACATTGGTATGTAAATGTAGTGTGTGGTTGAAAATAAAAAAATGTAGAAGGTTCTTTGGTAGAGTGAACCAAACCAATTGAACTAATCTAAACAAACATTTCAATGGAACCTCCGCTTTGCAGCAGCACACAGCTAATCAAAATAGTACTTATAACAATGTTCAGACACACCGGACGCCGGCTGTCTCTTCGGCCCTTTATTGATCATCATTGTTGTCGTCGTCATTGTCAAGAAATAATGAGAGGCCTAAAATTTTACATTCTGCTAGTTAAAATCATTCCTTGTTACTGGTTAAATTTCTTGGTATTATAAGTTTGGTATCTTTCTGTCTTAAGCCGTTTGTGAGAGCGGCTTCAGATGAACGAAAATGTAGGAAAAAAGTAAGGTAAAATACAATTGCTTTTGCACCTGTGTAAAAATAGAATTATAAGCTTTAAACTGTTTGAAAGAACTGTAGTCAACAACCATGTAACTTGCATGGTACGTAAAAAACATGCCAGTAGGATCGTGAGAGATTTGATGTTATTACATCCAATCACATTAGACTTTCACAACTGTTTGGCAGTTCTTCTGAACTGGCAACATCTGCATCACTAAACTTCTGTATTGAAGAGTTGAAAGTTTAATTCCTCTGTGCTTGGCACAGAGCTTTGTATGAATCTTATTATCTCCAAATATTCTCTGCTTTCCGACTCTTGGAATATTTGACTTTGAATACTCCCTCTGTTTGAAGGAGTGCGGATACATTTGTACAGGTGTACAAATGTACAGTAGATCCTTGGCCTATGTCAAGTACATAGAAGGAAAAGAGTGACTAGAGTAGTTTATCTACTATATTTCTATGATTATATATTACTCAACCATGTATTTAGAAGCCAAATTGTGTCGAAATTTAATGTTTGGTCTTGGTAAAACTAAAAACTAAAGAGATGTAAGTAACACATAAAAGGCAGGTTTAAGAATGTTGAACTCAATATAAGTAGTACACAAGCATTGGAAAATATAAACCAATGTAGACTTACAGGATACTCCACTAAATACCTATTGATACATATCCTTTTCTCCACCAAGAAACTCTTTAATCTGTACTACATGGCACTGTCAACTGCCAACCAGACGACGGTAAGTTCACTTCCTCTTCTGTCATAACCATGCCTTTATACTCACATCTATTTTTCTTGCTATTTGGGTACTTACTGCATATCATCATTTGAGATTAACTGTCAGCATTGTGAAGCTGTAGGGTATTTTTCTGTAGTATTTGTCTCTGACACATCCGAATGAGGATCGTGGGATGGCTTTATTGTGTGATGTGGGTTGGAAGCGCTGGCCATCCAAATGTTGATTGAGCCTTGGTTATTCTTCGCTTGCTTGTTGATTAGTGATTCGTCTTAATTGTGTTTTATGCATGATGTAAACCTATGTAAACTATGAGAAGAAAAACCAATTGGCTTACATACTCCCATTACATAGCAGGCAAAACATGATAAAGGTGCCAAAGGTTGTTTATGCACAATGCAAGCCTAAGAACGATATGATTGTATAGCGTCAAACAGATTATCAACTTAGTATGGAACTTGTCGTCTTGACCATTGAAGTAAAGGTTTATACGGATTTACCTATTGCCATTAACCATTAACAATATTCTACGATTACTTAGGCACATGTACCAATCAAAAACAAAAGGCTCGCACTTCTATGCAACTAGACATCAATCATTTGCTACAGTACTGCAGCTGGATCGAGTAAGAATAAGAATTTTAACATTTGCTTATTCTCTAATGATGATATTTTGCAGAATGCCAAAAGAACACACCAACAAAAGCAACTATAAAATCCCCACCCCACCGTCAACGACCCTTGACACAACAAGCTTAAACCAACACCTCACTCAACCCTCGAATTCCACTCCCACAAAAATGGCGGTACTATGCCAGCATAAATAAGTTGTCGTGTGTCTATTTTATCGCATCAACCAGCAGAGAATAACCAAAAGACCCAATTCCTTCCTCCCCTCCCCAACGCTGTGCAACCAAAAGGAGAAAAGAGATGAATTTCTAAACCTCTCTCCGTTTCTGATCCTATAGACAGCACCCAATATTAGTCGGATTTTGGCTTTCATAAAAAGAAAACAAACGGTGAGTGCAGAATCGACAAAGAAGAAAGGATATCTTTGAAGCACACATTACTTAAACATTCCAAATGGATGGGGTTCTAAATTGTGAAGTCCAGCAACGAGATGCTATGAAAGAACATCATTCTTTTTTGATTTCGAAGGGCACTCTTCAGCGACTACGAAGTCAGATGCGGGCTGCGTGCTGCGTGGAGCCGAAACGAAGATAATTGAATGGCTACACAGCGCACGCCGACGTACGAAGAGACACCCATGTTGGTGGTGTGATTTCCAATGAAGATCACAAAGAAAACGGTCAAACTACCTCCGTCGGTAGTGGCGTGGGTGTGTATTGATGCGGTTTAAAAGTTAAGCGGGGTCAATCGACCTTGTATTGGTGGAGAATTGCAGTGTGGCGAGATGGGCATTTCGCCATGGTTGTTTCGCATTTTGTAAAAATGGCTTGAGTCGGAGTGCCTGAGAAGGTTAATCAAAGTAGTGGTTCAATCCTTAATCGTAGACAAGAAGAACAGCTGTTTTATGTCACTGAAAAAGGCAGAATTTTTTTAGATTTTTTTGGATTTTTATTATTACTTGAAGTATATTTTTTAAGAGTTGTCAAGAGTTGTGTCACATCTTTAATCATACAGTAATAGACGTACGTGACAAGAAGAACAGCAGCTGTTCTCTAACTAAAAAGACAAAGATGATTCTCGTAAGTTAATCCTATACCAGTCTATAATTATTTTGAACCTCTATCACTATTTTGAACCCTTATCGCCCTGACATACTATTCCTACGTGAATCCTACGTCTCTTTTTCCTTGACCGCCATGTCAGCTATCTTTTTGAGCGCGCCAAAACCTAATTTCAAATAAAATTTTGATAGCGTAGGAATTAATACGGAACAGATCGGTAACGTTTTGACGCCAACGTTGGCGATGAGTGTGATTTGGAACCCAAACAACCCAAACAAATAATAGCTTGCTTGCCACACCACAGCTGACTGAATTATGTTGTGTTTCAATTGGTTCAGTTACTCTTCTGATATTTGAGTTTGCTGTAAATATCTACTAGATCTTAAAAGTAAACCATTACGATTTTCAAGCAATTCATATTATCATAAACTCCTGTTCAGCAATAGCTAGATCATTGATGCAAACCAAAGCATATACAAACATGTCATCCGGAAGAGCGCATCTGCATTATCAGCGTCAGAAACCTCCAGCGTTTCTAAAACAACTCCCTGCCCCCACTCCTCAACCACTTAGACATCTTTACTTTCTACAACCAGAGAGAACATCTCGACTCAGACCCCACACAAACAACCCGTTATCTCCTACTTTAAACTTTTGATGGTTACCAGAAGAAAGTCGGGTGGCCACATATCATAAGAGTTAAGCACTAATGAAGGCGGCAAGCAGTGAAAAGTTAAACTCACCGCCAGTGAGTAAAGCAAAACGAATGTGCCAAACCTAACCTCGGCCAGTTTGATATTGTTGGGTAGCTGAGGTACCTTGTTTTCAACGCGAAGAACAACAAATCGAACCTTCACTACACATGCCATATGTTCTCCCACCGCCCGGCATCTCTTATTGCATGTTTCTCCTTTTCTTCCACGCAAAGAGATAACAACCAAAATTAAAATCTAAAGGAAAGGCACATAAAACAGAAGGGGACGTGCTCACCAACAAAGCCCCCCCCGTTTCACTGAGGCCCCTCAAAACAATCATCTCCCCCTATAAGGAACAATAAATTTTAGAATGCGAAAGTGAACTAGAATGAAAGTTGACGATCTCGCCATTCGTTTCGTAGGGAACATGCAGCAACTTAATGTCTACGCTCTACGCTCTGTTTTAAATGGAGGTGAACTTTGCGTGAGATTTTTCGCAGATAACGCACGGCTGGTGCTGGTTAGCGCCACAGAATGAAGGTGGGGCCGGCGGGATCTCGCTTAATCATAACACTTCGTCATCGGATGAAGCTAGAGGCGTTGTTCCTTTACGACGACTCCAAAAATCACACTGGCGGCGTACGAGCGAGACGGTGGTGTTTTGTGAGTGCCACAACGTGAAGATGAATCCAGCGGGGGCTCGCTTAATCACAACGCGTTGCCGTAATTAGTGCCCTTCATGATGACCCCAAAAGCACACTGGCGGCGTAGGAGCGGCTCATGGTTGTTACTCTTTTGGTGGATGCCTCATTTGTTTGGTGCGTTGGGTTCAGCTGATGATTAATGTTTCAGGAATATCTGTGAGAGATGAAAATATCTGTGATAGCATAAATAATTTGTTTAGTCAATTAGAATAAATAATAAAAATAATTAATATTTTGTCATATAAAATTATATTTCAATACCGCTATTAACGATCGGACTGCAGGATTTGTGAATCGTGTCCGACAGATTTTAGCTGACATTTTTTTCTACGGATAAAACATACCGGGCTCTACGGGAATGATTTTGAACCTCTATGATTCATGATGGTCGTTGGGACATTGAAATAACTGACCAGTTCTTAACGCTTTCAGGTCCTGACCCTCTGGACTTAAGCTATTGAGAGGGTCCTCTAACGATCATTCACTTAAGGTTTGGGCTGAATCGCGGTAGTTTTGCCAGAAATCGGGGACAAAGATGACGAAGATAGCTGACATCATAAATAGAGGTTCAAAATAATTATAGACTGGTATTCTCATGCCAAAAAAGAGATCTATTGGTATGACCGTGGAGTATTTGAAGCACATGCTGCTCAGTCACCGCCTCCATCATTGATTCCGACTCATCCAGTTATATTTTACAAACATCATCACCTCAAAGTGCCACATGATGATATGGTAGAAGCACTGGTGGAGGAGATGGAAGAGCACTTCACATTAACGGCAGTATTTCGTCCGCAAAATGGAGAACAGTAACGGATACTGAGGAGATAGAAAGACTCCTGCTTGAACGAAATGAGCAACACCTGCAACAAGCCTCAATTGAAGATGGCCAATGTCACTCTGAAGTAATTAAGCAAATCCAACAAGGACATGGAACTGACCTACTCGAGGAGATCCTGGATGGAACCATTGATATGGATTCAGCTACTGATGAAATAGTGAAGGCATTGATAACAGCTCTCAAACAGAGTAATAGGGAGCGAGAACTTACAAAGATAACAGGTAAGATCACCCAAGGAGAGTTCCAAGAAGCGTTGAAGAAAGTATCGGAGAGAACCTCATCCTCCCCTTCGGGGTTACATTACATAATTTGGAAGTGTCTAGCTCGAGACGATGGAACGTCAGAGTGGCTAGCATTGATAATGAGCATGCCATTTAAATTTGGCTTTGTAAACGAAAGATAGACAGCTGCAATTGACCTAATGCTAGAGAAGAAACGTGGGAATAGAAAAATCCACATGCTTAGGATCATAGCATTGCTGGATGCCGATTTCAACACAGCTCAAAAATCACATTTGCACGGAAAATGATGAGAAATTCTGAACTGGCAGGCCTCAATGAAGAACAATGGGGCAGCAGGAGAGATAGAATGGCACTGGACCCAGCAATGAGAAACATGACGAGTTACAATAGGGAAATTTGAGGTGGACCTAACAGCATGCTTTGACAGGATGTTCCCATTAATAAGCAATATACTGGCTGGTAAATTTGGAGTCCAAGTGTCGGTGCTCAAGGCAAGAGGAGCAACCATACAACGGTTTAAGAGAGCTGTAAGGACAGACCATGGTGTGTCTATTGAAAAATATGGTAACAAGGCAAACTCCCACGAGATAGTAGGAGAGTTGCAAGGCAAAGGCGATGTGGCAACTCTTTATGCCCTGCTGAGTAGCAGTATCCTCGATGCACATGCGAAGCTGTACAAAGGGATAACCTTGAAGTTGCCTGCATCAGGTCCAATGATACGGAAACGTAATGATGGATATGTTGATGATGTCAACACTTGGGCTCCAGAAATCTTCAATTGAACACAAACCTTACCGGACAACCATATGGCGCTCCACCACTGCCGCCACACCCACAAGCAACGCCACTGACACAATATGGACGGAATCCATTCTCTAGAGCTTTTGGGTTAGCAAACACGCAGTGCATCCAGCTCAAAACTACAAGGAATTGGAGTAGCTGGAGTCACTGTTCCACATAAGGGGATCCCATGCGCTCGGAGGAAGTACAACAAATTGTTGACTCAGTTGTAAACCAAACGAGATGGGTGATAGGGCAAGAGTTTATTAAACGCTGCGCACATCTAATTAACCAACTCGGGAGGTTGGGAACATTACTCGAGGACAGAGATCGTTTTCTGTTGCATGCAATGACAGAGATAGACAATCAGGCAATACTGAATGTGGCAGAGGGCAACTATGATCCAGTGACTGCGGCAAAGTTGAAAACCTAACAGGATGCAAGGATAGCTGCTAATGATGGCAAGATATCTTCATTGGAGAACAACCATGGGGAACCAAAGGAGGAGACCACCCCCACCTTCACCACTGGAAGAGAAAGGATCATTGCCTACGGCAATAGAAACAGCATCTGAAGGCCCTCAACCTGAAGAGAATCATCAATCCCAAGATACATTCTTCACTCCAGCTACTAAAAGCGAAGTAATGAAGATAAACCAGCTTGTCAACGACGCCTCAGAAGAATTGGATAAACAACAATTATCCTTTGACGCATTTGCAGCTGATTTAGAAATGAAGCAGACAGATGTGGCTAGTCCGGCGAGTGTAAAATCACCTGACACATTCAAACTCAAACCGGAACTTAAGGCACTCATGCAAGTTGATGCTATGAAGAGCTGGGATGATACACCCATCAAAGCTATCAAAGAGGAACTCCAGCAAGATCATGAAGCAAAACCATCCAAGCAGGAATTCCAATCGTCATCAGACACCAACCCCACCAACCAAGAACAGCACCCCAGGCTCTGTGGCTATCAGACTACTTGAGCATCAAAAACAGTCAACCTCTGCAAAAGATACTATTAAAAAGGGCTCGAGACCCCGCACGTCTCTCTTTTCTTCCAAGTCGACTGAAAGAGATGCAACTTAAACTCTCATGGACCCAAAGGAAGTTGCCTGATTTTGGGGTGGGAAAACAATATAAAGAGATTAAACCCTTTGGGTTTGAAATGGAGGAGAAAGAGGAGTTTTGCTGCAGAACAGCGCTGCAGAATGTCAACGGCTTACAACAATCTCACGGCACAATAGCGGCAGGTGAAATTGGAAGTATGGACCAGTTGGATATAGGCCTCCTTGGGATGGTTGAAACCAATATCCTCTTGAACAGTAGCATGAGAACGCACTCAAGGCTACAACTACTATCAAATTTGGATCAGCCAGAAGCATTGTATCTTCATGCACCTCCAATAAACAAAATGGATATCTCCCAGGTGGTACCGCAATGATTGCCAAAGGCCGACTATGCGGGTGGATGCAAATGCAACAATGTTGTGCGGACAAATGGGGGCGGTTCTCCTAGATAGCACTTAGAGGCAAGAAGGGAGGAGGCATCATTGTCATCACAGTTTATAGAGTTTGTCAGTCGGCTGGGACACAAACGGTTAAAGATACTGCATATGCACAGCAATGGGATGCAATGTGGGCGGAAGGTATTAAGAATCCTGACCCGCGCAATATGGTACTGACGGATGTGGCACAGCTATTGGTGGATTGGGGTCAAAGAAATTTCCATCCGATGGTCCTCATTGATGCAAATGCACAAATTTCAGAAAGCCATCTACAGCGCTTTCTACAACAGCATGATATGTCAGACATAATTACATGCAAGAATGAAGGTGAACCTCCGCCAACTTACGCAAGAGGTTCAAAGAGAATTGATTATATCTTTGGCAGGATGAGTTTATACAGAGTACAGTACTTCGTTCGGGAGGATGGTGTCTTCCATTCTGATCACAATCTACAATTTGTAGATTTTGATGAACGGATACTCTTCAGTGATAAATCATTTATCCCAATCTCAGGATACGAAAGAGAGTTCAAGCTGTTCAATGTAAAGAAAAAACAATTCCAAGAGGAATTACTAACAGCATACAAGAACCATCGAATCAAAGAGCAAGTGCAAGAGTTAGCTGACAAATTTACCGCCCAGGGCAATGTAACTGCAGCGGATGTAAAGGCATATCAAGATCTTGATACAGAAATCATACACCTCATACAATCAACAGTAAAGAAAGTAAGCCGAAAAGATCATGGGTATCATCGCTCCGTTGCACTTAGCACTGCCGGAGAATTCATTCGGCTCCATAAAGGGATTGCATCATGTGTAAGGCTCAACATTCTTTATACATAGAAAGTCCAAAAACTAGCTGCCAAGTTAAAATACCAACTCAAGCTCATTGACAAGCTCAGACTGAAAGATATTGCTAAGGATGTTTCGAAAGCCTGGAATGCTAAGCAAGACATCCAACGGAATGGTGCAGATCAACGAGCACAATGGCTAGAAGAGTTAGCTATGAAAAGGCAGCGGAGAGGAACCAAGATGAGGGCATGTTCCGGAAACTTAGAGGGGTGTTTAAGCCAGACTGATCTTCCTTGGACTACATCGAAGTCCCTAATGAGACGTGGTATCTCATTGAGGACAAGACAGAGCTATATCAATTTGACTGCGGAGTCTTTGTTGCGCATGGTCAGATTTACGAAAGCATCTACAATACATATGGAACAATTAAAGTACTTCCAAAGAAAGTCAGGGCAGTCACAGTAGAGATATCGGAGGATGCAATACTGGTCAAAAACCCAGACACAATCCAAGAAGACACATCGCAAAAAATCACCAACCCGGAAGAAATCGAGTGGTGGTTATTAAGGCGGAATAAACGTCATCTCCAACAGATGTACATCAAGGGTAGCCCACCATGACGCTGTCGTCAGCTTTGAAGTTTGAGTTGAACTTCAACTCTGTTCTCCTGTCTTGCATCCTCTCGTTTAGTTTCCTCATAAAATAAAGATTTAATCGTCAACACGAGTGCTGCACACCAACTGTTGAACCGTTGGCATCTCTATTATCAGAGTATGGAACCTCATCCAAAGTTGATGAGCTCCTTGATGGGACCATAGATATCAAGTCCCAAGACATTAGCAAAGAATTGAAAAGTTTTCTAAGGATGCTCAAGATGTCAGAGGCAGAACGAGCACATGTCGTCCCGAAACGGATGTCACATGAGGCATTCCAATCGGTTATGAAGAAAACATCCGAAGGCACATCCTCATTACCCTCTGGTATGCATTATACCCTGTGGAAAGCAATAGGGGAGCATAACGAATTGAGTGAAATACATGCAATAATGCTTAGTCTTCATTTTGAATTTGGGTTCATTGTGAACCGATGGAAGAAGCTCATTGAATGCATGCTTGAAAAACTGAAAAGGGAGTGTCATGTCCACATTATGCAAATCATGGGATTGATGGAGGCAGGTTTCAACTCTGGACTGAAGTATTGTTTTACACAGCAGGTGGAAAAAGGATACAGTGACAGCTCCTGTTATTACAGAAGACAGGACCTTTGAATCCTTTGATGTGACACAACTTCCAGAGAAGGAAGAAAATTGATTGCATGTTCAGATGGACCTTTTGACCCATTCACAAAAAAGACAGCCTTAAATTGGAGAATTACAACCAATACAGAGGATTGCCTGGTGGAACACAGTGCACCAATCAGTACAAACCCAAAATATATGAACTCATATTGGGCAGAATTAGCGGGAATTCGAAGCCTTCTCCGATTCTTACACAAGCGGAATCTACGCAAACAGAAATTAAAAATCAATTGTGACAATGAGGCTTGCACAAAGGTATTTACCCAACTGTATAGGGACCCAACATAGATAAGTCCAGAGGCACCCGAGGCGGACTTACTTTGGTCGATCAGTGCTTATTTGAAAGACTTCAAGGATTTAGAGTTTCCGTGAGAAGAAGGGCACCAAGATGATGATACTCCATATGATGAACTTCCACTCCCAGCAAGGCTGAATATCCAATGTGATTTGGCTGCC
>JALLAY010000152.1:0-20539 GCA_036939635.1 Cyclotella baltica | reverse complement strand
TACTAATTCCTAGTAGAAAAAAGATACATGTCGATAAATTGAAAAATAGAGCTCGCAGCTCAACTTTTTGGGTGTGCGCCCTCTAGACGATACATTTCCAAAAAACTCATACCCAACCAGAACACTATTAACACCCACTTTAGGTATATCAATCTTCTTCACAGCCAAAACCAACGGCACATTCTTGTGTTTTGAGAATGGCACCAAGGAGGGAGGTTTTCACAGGAGGTGGGGAAGGGGAATCTTCTGTGTCGTCTTCGTCATAAACTACGTCGTCTTTGAGGGTAACACTGTGAGTTAAGATAAGAATTGTGTTGAGCTTTAGACATGAGATCATTGGTGACTCACTCAGATGGTCGTCTTAATTCTTAATCCAACAATCTTGCCAACCTTTCATTGCAGCCTTGCACGTTACTATATCCAAGGCTTGTCATGTGGTAGCCATAACCACCAGCTTGTCATGTGGTAGCCATAACCACCAGATCAAAGCAGATCACACTTGATTCGTATACATCTCACCTATAAACAACATTCAATATGAGATAATTGAGATGAAGGAAAAGCAAAAAAGAAAACTGAATACTTACCACCTCAAACTCCTTTCTCTTTATCAACTCTGCACATTTTACTTCATTCCACAGGCCAGTATTTCAAGCCTACCACTTCGGCAATAGAAATCACAAACAGTGAGTGAGAAATTAGTAGCTTCACTTACTATAGTCCATCACGCACCTAATCTCATTACGTTTGCTATTGCCATCCTTTACCCCCAAGTGACGCAAAAACTGATTCATCCTGAACAGAACTGATCCGCTCTAAAAAAACAACAGCAACAAAAATGAAGAAAATCCATTTTAAATCAGTAAGCAAGTTTACCATCCTATGTGGCACTAAATGAAGATGATGGCAAGACGATTGAATTGATTCTGATTCGTGAGAGAGGCTTTAATGACTGATGTGTTCACATGAAATGTGGATCACAACTGCACCTTCTCTCACATCACTGAAGATCTTAAGTTCAAGACCCATTCTCATATCTTTGACTGACCACAGTAAGTGTCTTCAATTTGTGAAGGAGTGTTAGGATACATTGGATTTGAACACATATGTACAGTTCATCCTAGGATACCTACAGGAGAAGACCATTCTTTTTGTGTAGACTAATTTTGTGTTTACTTTTGTGTTTTGGTATCTTTAGGGTAATCTAAATGAATCTTTAAAGACATTAAGTATTACCATAGATTACCATCACCCAACTTTTGAACAACTTTTGAACAACTTCCGACTTTCAAACGACTTTTTAATCGCCCGGGGGCGGTTGCCGCCCAGCACCAATGCGATTCTGCCGTTGCTTTCATAAAAAATGCGTTCACCATGAAATCCGCATTCACGCCAGCAGTAGTGCGGTAGTGCGTCTCCCCCCACACATCCCGTCCCATCCATCGCCATCCACCGAGCAAAAACAATTGAACCACCGCTAGCACCACGACGGGCTGCAGCTGATCGTTTCGGCGGCAAGCAATCCTCCCCCAATTGCACAACCATTCTCAGCCCCGAGAAACGAACAAAACATCCCTGCAATCGCCACGAATCTCCTGATTTCAGCGAGCACCATTAAAAAGGTGAGTTTATCTACTGCTTATTTAATTTATTAATTATCTTCTCCTAATTCTACACCGGATTATTTCCTGAAGACGCCGCTCGGCCGGCAACCTTGCAGCTTCAGTACTCCCAATTATACCACCCGTCGCCGTTGTTATGGCCGTCTCCCTGCGGCCCTCGCGGATGTCAATGGAATGCTCTGGCTGCGGCTGGCCATCTCGAAAGCTCCCAACCCACTGCTTGGAGAGTCGGTTCCACTGGACAAATCCTCAAGCAACGAGCTGCGGTCAAATAAGAGTCCACGAATGAGGTAAAGCGAATTGTTTTTATTGATTAATTATTACTTACATGCATCTAACTAATTTAATTATTTTAAGGCGTCCACTGCAACCCACTTCCTAATTGCTCTCATTCCACGCTCCTCCTAAGGCGGTTCAACCAGGCCGAGCCACACCCGAGCTACGAATAAAAGAAAACAGTAGTTACTGAGGTGAACATTAATTAATTTTTTCTTTCATTAATGGTCACCAACCCCACCATAAAATTTGTAACTCATTTCTATCCTATAGCCGCAACTGACCGGCGCAACAAACATGGGCGTTTGAAAGGGGACAGACTATTAGGAGACACTGCAGATCGCGCCGCTTCACCGCAGTGGCTCTTGGATAACTGCTGTTATGGGGGAAGGATGTATTCCATCCTGTCAAACCTCATCCCCGGGCGGATACAGTCACGCCCGCTGAAGAATCAAAAGAGAACGAAAAAATGGTGAGTTCTCTTTTACTTCTGGAGTTTGAAATTACTACACTTTTACTCACAATGTTTCCCCGCTGCTCCATTATTTAATGCACGGAGGGGATGCATATTTTAAACAGTTTTACTGAATTTGCATCTGCATTCTTTGGCCCGTATTTCAGGTGGAAAGTATTGTGGTGGTGAAGGGATGAGAGGGATGATGACCAATCCTACACTGCACTGACTCTGACTCAGGATGGTTCCGTAAGATTCAGTGGTAGAGTTAATAAAATAAACTAGCAGTCTATTGATTTCTTATAATTACTAAATGTATAAGTTTATTCAAGAGTGTGTGCTGCTTAGT
Organism: Cyclotella baltica; assembly: GCA_036939635.1. NCBI lineage: Eukaryota > Bacillariophyta > Thalassiosirophyceae > Thalassiosirales > Thalassiosiraceae > Cyclotella > Cyclotella baltica. The sequence continues at coordinate 17,838 of JALLAY010000152.1, read as the reverse complement.
TCAATTCAAGCGTAAAAATTAAAAATGTCTTATTGAAAATTTTTGATCATCTCATGCTTTCACATACAGCATATGTACATGTTGTTGTATTTTGGAACATTTAATACAATCTGGAGTTGCATGCCACAGCCAGATACAAAATGCATGTCAATGCACAACACAAAATCAAACACAAAAAGTGTCAGCGATCAACACAAAACTTAACACAAAAATAGGCCAACAACACAAAATTATACACAAAAGAACTGTTGACACTACACAAAACATTACACAAAATAAAGCATTGGCTTTTATGTCCAAAGGATTGGGTGTACACAAAAGTAAACACAAAATTAGTCTACACAAAAAGAATGGTCCTCCCTACAGGACTTTTAGAAACTTTATTTTCAATAAAAATTGTGGCTCTAACTTTTTCTTGCAACCTAAATGAAGTCAATCAATCGGACCCAATCCAATGGACCTCTCCTATATAGCAAACAATCCAATGATTACATAGTGTACACATAGGAAACAAGTTTATCGCAGTAGTACTACTAACATATATCTAGTTTTTCCTTAAATACATTTATCATTGACAAAAACCTGGTGACATGTAGAACTATATTTGTATCTAAGCATCTTGCCCATTTCTTTCAAATCTGTAGCAAGTACTGTAGCCCGTGTACCGTATTTGAGTAATCATTCCAGTTCCAATAAAATGGGCATACGTGTACACGCCTGACCCTGGATCCTTAGCAATCTTTCCATCCTCGTACCAGCAATAACAATACATGGTTTGATACATGGAGAATCCACGAAAACCAGCAGTCTTCTTGCATGTGTCACCACAGGAGCTGGGTGAATCACGATTGTACCTCATGTAATCATAATAATTCATTCTGCTGTCTTTACAGTAACCGTTACCAAGGAAAGTATAGTCACCGTCCTGAAAGAAAAAGACAGATAAAGTGATTCAGAACAACAAAATTATTGCATACAGCATAATCTTTGAACAAAGAATCTTACATATTCGACCTGTCCCTCCGTCTGAAGTAAAAATCAAAAAGGCACAGGAGGAGAGAAACAAGGTTAGAATGAACATGTACGAAGCACTAGATATTCAAGAGCTTCAAAAACACATACCGGTGAGGGTGTTGGTTTCTTGGTTGGGGCTGCAGTGGGTGGTGCTGTTGGTTTCGGAGTTGGCGAGTCTGTTGGCATAATTGTGGGGGTCTCAGTGTCAATTACATTCAAGAAGAACTGGTAACAGTCACTATCTTGTTCATTTTGGGTAACGGCCACTTCACCGGATCCAGCATGGTTTGCACTGAAAGCATGGACATCAGAGGGTAAAGGACTAGGCAGTTCACCGTTTTCATACCAGCAATAACAGTAATAGGACGAGTAAGTAGAGATTCCTATCAATCCTCTAAAGTGAACACTGCATTTGTCTTGGCAGATTCCTGGAGTAACATCCTGAATGTAGTATCTCAAGTAGTCATACATTCTTTCATTTGAGTCCCGGCACCACCCCTCTCCAAAATACTCAAAATATCCGGCCTGTAAATAGGGAACAGCATTGGTTAGAAATTAGAGAAAAGGCAGAGCGAAGAGAATCACAAGACAAAATATGTACCTGTTCAACCTCTTTGGGGGGAAGAACACTCCTAATGGTCTCCGCAAAATCCAGAGTTATCTGATAAACTCCATTGGTATCTCCGACATTCTTTTGGTCAAAAACTTTTCCTTGGTCGTTGATTAGGGATACAACAGCATTAGAGATGCGCTCAGTACAACAATCGGTGCGTTGGTAAAGAACTATTTGCTTCACTCGAACAGGTACGTCGCCTAGATCAACTTGCCACCATGCACCATTCTCCCAGTCTGTGTGAAACATGGGCANCATCAAACACTTCAACTTCCAGAAGATGAAGGAAGTTTAAGGTTGTCAACTGTATCTTGACCTTTTTGGCTGCGTACGGGAAAGCACCAATTGGTATGCCAGTGAAAGTGAGTTGGCCTATTGGTTGAGGAGTACCTGTCTGTGCCCGCCTCCTTGCCCATGTTTCGACAACTCCAATATCTCTTGTATCAAATACACGACCATTCTGGTCGATAAGAGTGATAACAGCACCATTTGCTCGTGACTGACAGGCCTGTGCGCAAGCGTGTTCGCGGTTATAGATAACAACCTCTTTGACTTCGACCAGGTCGACAAGATCGACTTCCCACCAAGGACGATGCTCAATGTCCGTGTGAAACATGCTATCAATAATTACTCCATCCACACCATCTCCAGGGTAAGGATAGTAGTAAGGGTCGTACACAGAACTCATGCTTGCTGGCTTGTTCAAAGCTACGTTCTCGCCATATTGGTCCAACACTTCAACTTCAGCCAAATGCAAGTATTGTGTTCCTGGCAGTTGAATTTTGACTCGACGAGTCAGGAGAACTCCAGCATCATAACAGGTTAATGTTCTAAGGCCAAGCTCGCAGTTTGTGGCTTGGTCACATTGTTCGGATGTGATTGTCTCACTGGTGCAAGTTCTGTACAAATCAACATTAGAAACTTGAACACTAGCCAATGTAGGATCATCATTCGCATGAGAAGTTACTGCAATCCCAATGTAGTAGCCATCTGAATCAATACCAGACAAAGACAGTTGATTTCCAAAGGGAACCCAAAATGACGAGGAAGCTTCTTTATAAAATGCAGTCATAACATCTCCTACTTTTGTCACTCTCAGCCAGATACTACTCGGGTTGACTGCGTTGTCAATGGCGCCAGACTCAGATTGGTATCCCGTGAACCTCCTATGCTGTTGAATAACACCATTTGTGCCTGATATAAAGGGTATAATCAATTTTTGTTGAGATACAGCAATAGCTTTCAATTCTAGAATCTACAAAGCTTCACTAACCTGATTTGAAAATGGAATAATGTACGGAATCCTTTGCCAATGAGGCACGGAACATAACCTTAAAGAGCAAATGATATCAAGATGTTAGTGGTGACATGGATTGACATGCTGTAAAAGACAAACAAGACTCACCCCTGCTTTTGACCACTCATGTCTATGAGAAAAGTTCTCAACTAGCACTGCAACATCCGCGTCGCCTGAGGTCTCAACATACATATAATGGAAGGCATCAGCAGTTCCCCATATATCCCCTCCTGAGCCTTCAACAACATATGCACCGTCACTTGTTTCATAGCTATCTCCAGCATAAGCGCAAGATCCGATGTCGACAGGAGAAAAGGCTAAGCCCATTGGTGCGACAGGGGCTCGCGTGGGCTCGGCTGTTGCAGTGGTAGGGGCAGAGGAAACCGAGGGTGCAGCTGAAGGTGAAACTGAGGGTGCTTCTGTGTTGGGAATGGCTCCTTGTACAGCACGAGATGAAGCAACGTTGGATGCAATCGACATGATTGCTTGGACCTTGTCAATATTTGCAACCTCAGGAGGAATAGTGGCGTCAAAGTTAAGACGTGCCACTCCAGACAACAAAAATGTACTACTAGAAAGACCACGCCTCAAACGCCTTTGGGCAGGGGTGACAGTTTGATCAGCAATGTAACATCGAGTATCTTCTGCATTGATGCCCAACTGATTCGAAGCAGTTTGAGTGGCAATCTTACACAATCCCTTCTGTTCTTCACCTGTGAGCATCCTTGCCTCACTGAGCTCCATCTCCGAAGGTCTATAAAGGGAAGCAAGTCAGCAAATGGCAGAAGGACTTGATTACCAAGATAAAGATTAGTAAAACTTACACTCCAAAAGTTGGGCCACCACATCCTTGAAGGGTGTTTGTACCAGCCGTATACAAGTCAGAGTCGGTCTAGAAAGAACAATTATTTGTAAGCTTCAGAACAGAATACATACAAACAATAACTTTGATGTACTTACGAAAAGGGTGCATCCAAAGTTTTGACTATTGGGAGGTGGGGTGTAAAAGAATTAGTTGGAGACTCAGTAACAAAGAGAACAACCAAAAAAGGCACTCACCTGTTGGGAAGCACGTAATCAATTTCAGCCTGATTCGTGATGCCAAACCATTGTGTTATTCCATACCACAAGGAATCCCAAGAGTGACTGGGAATGAGTCGACCGCGGCCAATGTTGCTTGCATATGATTCATCAAAACTCCTAGGATATTCACCAAGGATCTTTCCACCGGCTACACCACCACCAAACATGAAGTAATTACCGCCCCATGCGTGATCAGAACCATGATTTGAGTTGGCAGTGATGGTACGCCCGAATTCACTTCCTTGTACTACAGTGACAGCTGAGTCTAACCCTTGCGCCTTGATTTCAGCCCAGAAATTTCCCACAGCTTGATTGAGAGCAGGTAGCTTCGAGTTCAAAATACCTGCCATATCAGAATGAGTGTCATATCCGCCCATCTGAACAAAGAAAACATCTCGATTTACTCCATTGCCTCGCTTGTCCCGATTGAGCATCAGTTGAGCAACCAATTTGAGCTGTTGGTTGATTGCACCAATGTCAGGTCCTGATTGAGCAAAAGGAGTTTGAAGGGTTGTGCCCCGCATGGTTTCAAGCAATTTGTCAGTCTTGTCCCAGACGTCGATAAATCTCTGTGACCAAAGGTTAGACATGACACCTGAATTATCACTAGTCTCTGCATTGAGGTCCTCTAAAAACAACCTAAACTCTTGCCCCGTGCGGCTGTTGAGGAACTGACGATCAAAGACTTTTGGTATACCTTCTGTAGACATGGCGTCTGCATAGCGTCCTCTTGATGGATCACCGTCGACCATGGGGGATTGAACGTTCACAGAAGTGGCAGCGACAGCATGACCTTGAGCTTCAAATATATCAAGCATACGTCCAAGAACCCCAGGACCGGCACCCTCCCTAAAGGCATCTACTAATTGAGCTTCTTTTTTCATGGTATGATGAGAAAAGAGATCTGTTCGTGTCTCAGTCATCCAGTTTGTCTTGGATACAGGCTTGTGGAGGTGCTACAAAGACAATTAGACAGAAAGTTAGTAGTTAGTTCGAACAACATAATACTGGAGCTTGTTTTGAAGAACTCACACCCATGTTTGCTAAGAAAATTCCTTTTCCTTCATCATAGATTTCTTTGTATGCACTCATGGCCTTGTGGACACCAAAAGTATTGCAACCATCAACTCCAGCAGAGGAACCATCAATAGTAAGCATGTCGTCAACTGTAAGGCCGACTCCACCTCGGTTCTCAATATAGTTATCATACAAGTAGCAACCCGATTCACTATGAGGAGCAAGTATGTTAAAGCTGTCAAGTCCTCCTGCCAAGTAAATGTAAACAATAGCCTTGTATGGCTCAGAAGACTTGCTTGGTGGGGCTGTCACAGCACGTTTTTCACCAGTTTTAGTCACTAAACAATTAACAGCAAGCAAAGTGATGTTAGCAAAGTGTAGTGAGGAATGAGAGGTTCATAACATTTCCTACTCACAAGTGTTGCTAGTATGAAATTCTGGTGAGGCAAGGGTTAGGGCCATGAGCACTCGATCTGCTGTTTCCGTGTCATGTGCTTCAAGAAAGTAGTCATAGGCATCCGTCAACACCTGCCTTGTCCCAGTGCTAAGCCTTCCTCCTGTCATCATTGTATCCAAGTCATCAAGCTTGTTGGTAATATCAGTACCATTGACTTGATATGATAAATAACCAACAGAAGTTGAGGTTGATCCAACGGTTCGTTTAGTCGATACAAAAGGACCAAAGCCACCTAATGTTTGTTTTGAAGAGACAAAACAATTAGCGCACAGACAAAGCATGTAAGCAAGAAAATTTCAAAGGGCATACCATCTGCATTCGAAAGTCCAAAGTTGACCAGAGAGAAGAAACCATTCGTCATGCCTACCATAGTACTCATTGAAATAAGCTGTGACTCGGGAGCTACAATTTCTAGATCATTGAACACTCCCGGTGGCGAATAATCTGACGAGAAGAAACTGAACTGGTCGGGTGGTTGGAATACCATTTGCCCTATTTTCCAATCTAAATCCTTCAGGAGACCAGTTCTGTGTATCCGGGAGGAGTTGCAGAGGTTGGTGGAGTGAGCAAAATGTGTTCATGACAGGAAAAGGCATGAAAGGTAACTTTTTTACTTACGCTAGCTTTGCCTCCTTTCTGCGTGTGAAAGATAGTGTTCGTAAAGTTTGAATAACCTTCAGCAGTGGTTCACGGATATTGCCATTGATTGGATCATCATCTAATACAGCATTCAGAGCTTCTGGGTCAAGTAGGATAGCAGCCGCAACTGCTTTGAGATTACCGTACCTAAACAAATCAGTTTAGGTTCATAATGCATGGTTAGAAAGAGTCATTGAAAGTAATTTGGAGGTATCTGAGATTTCAAGTGGATACACTTACGTGCCATCTCCAAAAGTCACACCATTTTGAGAGAAGGTTCCCTGTTTGAAGACTTGGGTCACTCGTTCTGTGTAACCTGGCGTAGGATTGGATGTCCCAAAGTACTGAATCAACTTTTTGCTGACAAATGCTGGAGTATTTTCATGACGCAATAGGTACTTCAGGAATGCATCCACCTCATCTGGTAGTATGGAAAAACAAAAAAGTTTTAGTCAGTAGCATGTCATGAAAATATTCAAGCATTCACTAAAAGCCACTCACAAGTTGCGTCAAGCTCATCAACTCTGGCCAAATCCATAAATGACAATGGGTTGCTCATTGTATAAGAACTTCCAATAGTGATATCCATTTTCTGGTTCTTGAGGTACACTGTCTCGCCATACTCATCAATCACCTTGAAAATTGTCGAGGCAGATCCAACGGATCCAGTTGAATACGCTTCTACATCAGAGCTTGAGTCGACAAGGTTGTATGGGGTAGACCAGTCAGAGAACATGGACGGAGCGAAACCTCCAACCTTCAGTTGAGACAGGGCTGCAGTGCGACTTGGGAGTGAGCTGAACACTGCACTCTCTGTCATAGTTACAGGACATAGACAAGATCCATCATCCAGAGTAGAGCAGGCTCCATTATCACACGAGTTATCTTCGCTGGAGGGATAAAGATATTCCAAAGTATAAATATCTTTGTCCCATGGCATGGTGATGTATGTGACGGAACCTTCAAGGCTAACAAACGGAACAACTTCTTCCGTACTCACGGCAGCGTTCTTGACAGTATCATGGACAAATGCAACCATGCCATCACTTCGGATGTTAAGATACTGAGTACAATCGGCGGAAGTCCAGAAAAAGGTGTTGGCAGAAGGATATCCAAAACTGTAATATTGCTTGGAAAGTTCAAATGCTCCTTCTTTCGCAATAGTGTCAGGGTCACAAACAGACAGGCCATCAGCAGCACATAGAATTTCATTTGTGGCAGCAGTGACTTTCTCTCCTTCATACTCAAATTTGTAGTTGTGAGTTGCAACCTTGTTCCCATCCGCATCACAACATGATCTCCCAGCAGAGGCAATTGAAGGATCTGCACACATGCCGTGAGAATATTGAATGCCTACTCCCACAAGCCACTCAAAACCAGTGACAACCTTCTTTGCGTTGTTGTAAAATGACTTATGCACACAGGGTGGCCTGACATACTCATAAAACACTCCTGGAGCTACTTGAACAATAACAACTGAGTCCACACGGCATTCCTTTCCATCACATGGCAGATTCTCGTCAAGTATCACTGTATTAGAGTATTGACAAGTTCCATTAGCATCAGGATTGCATAGCTTGGTGTAAAGGCTTGAAGTTTTAGACAGGACAAATCGTTTGACACTTTCGTCAGAATCCCATGAATCGGGCATGCTCTGTGAATTTGCAACACTTGTACCTCCTCGTAAGTGCCACTCAGCGCCAATCTTCAAAAACGGCTGACGAGGAAGGTCAGCACAGAGGGGGTACCTTTCTCCTACCCAGCTTCCAAGGGTTAGCTTGGGAAGAAAGTCGTGTCTATCAGCCATGATACGCATTGGGTCATGCCTTGATTTCTGAGCTCGGAACAATTCTTCAACATTTCCACGACGTGCAGTATATTCAAAGCCAGACCAGATCCTGGAGTTCGAGAGTATGTCTTCATTAGTATAAGTCTGGATCACTCTTCCAAATTGATCGCGTACTTCAGTCCCGTCATCATTGAGATAATGCAAGCCAATGGTATAAAGCTGCATTACCTCCCGGGCATAGTTCTCATCAGGGAAAATGAACTCTTGTGTTCTATCGTACCGATACCTTGTTGATGTACCAGACACAAACCCAAATTGCTCTCCCATCTTAGGGTTGTACGACATTTCCTTCAAGATGTCAAAGTAATTCCCAAAGCAGTGCCTCTTGAAGATGTCATAAGTGTAAAGATTGCTCTCGGTGTTGTCAGGAGCAGTAGTAGTGCCAACATTCACTAGTTCGTAGAGTGCCCAAGCCATTCTACCGCAGAACTGATCTTCAGCTTCGATGGCATTGATAGCCCAGACAGTTTGCTTTTGAGCAAAGTAATCACCATAGCTCTTTTGGCATCCAACACAATCAAGATCCGCATGCACAACATCAAAGAAGTCATCGAGAGTGGGAACAGGTACAACCTCATTTGGAGAACCACACACAAGAGTCCCCCCTCCGCGATTCTTGTGGATTTCATTGTTGAGCTTGATTTCTCCAAGTTCCGCCACAGCAGTTAAAGCTACAGGGTCAACATTAATTCCAACGAGATTGGAAAATATATCTACAATCATCGTGTCACCATAGCGAGCAATGGGAGTGATCAGTTTTGTTGCACCTTGGTAGTAGACTTCCTTGAGCTCCTCAAAGTAGGACATGGGGTGGTTATCTGGGTACTCGAGTATGCCATCAGAAGAAAACCCCGTAATGAGGCTGGAATCAGTTGAAGGATGTTCGATGGCATAAGTGGTGAAGTCATAAATGCTCCTATTTCATTGAGTAGTGGTTGTGAGTGATGTGAGAAAGGATTGATTACTTTGCATAACAGGCAAATACGTGTGCAATTCACTCACATATGGTCAGGGTGTACATTTTCCCAACAACCCTCACTTTCAGTCATGATAAGCATGCCATATTCCAGAACATCAGCGGCATCACACCCATCTTCAGCCACACTATTCCACAAGTAGATGTCTCTCATGAAGGTGTTTGGATCATTACTATTCTCAAGAGCATTGGCCAATGCAGTGTTGGAGGTATCTTGAAGGGTATTGGTGCACGATGAGGCATCAAGATCTTCACGTGGAATCCATCGGGATCTAGGGTTGCCGTCAGAACATGGTAGAGTATTATTTGCATTGGTGTTGGAGTCATCGTAGCGCAAGTTGGAAATGGCATACACATATCGCTTGTTGTCGACCTCTGTGGTGTTGGCCGTTGCGTTGGCAGCTTGGTAGCTTGAAGCAGTTGCACTGGTATTATAAAAAACAAAAATGTAAGTAAGGCCCAAAAACATTCAATGGATACGTGAAAGATAGACTGATACTTACTTATGCAATGCTGCCAATATGTTGCTATCAAACGTGAGAGTGATTTGAACATTAATATTATTGTGGCGTTGCTTTTCGTCGATGAAATGAGGTTGGTCAACAGTGCAGATGTTTTCCTCGTAGCTAAGAACACAGTGCTCTAAGAATTTGAGTTGAGAAGAGAGAGAAAGTCAGACATGCAACTAAAAAGTAAGAAACAAACAAATCAACAACAATAAACTAACCTCTGTTCACAAAATTTGGCCTCTCGTTCATACACAGAACATTGTTCTCATCATTCGACGTATAATAATCAACTTTAGATCCCCTCTGCGTTGCCGTGTAGCCATTCTTGGAGCGAAGCGTCGACCGAAGCACCACTGAACCTCCGCCATCCATCAAGGGCGATTCTAGAGAGTTCTCATGCAAGATAATTCGAGGGTCGTAAAGTGCATATGACCCATCGGGCAAGAGGGCAAAGACATTTTCATCAGGATCGAATCGATTTGGTACAACATCAGGGTTTTCGTCGTCGGCACCACGGTAGTCATTGTCGTACGGACTAGGGAAGGTATCACAGACTTCATCAGAAATTGCTGTTTGAAGCAGGAGGTCTCCGCCAAAAGTTTGAGCAGTATTGATGGGCTTGACAGTTGTGACATTGGAGTCGGATAAATCCAGAATGTGAAGGCCGGTCATGTTAAGATAGCGTGGATCTAAATCAACCTAAGTGAGCAATAAAAGGTTAGATGGAACTGATTGAGTTGACTTCTAAAATTGATAACATGGAAAGAAATAAAAGACTAACTCACCGTAGGGTTTCCACCGCGAATACCAACACATTTCCCATCAACCACAAAAGCTAAACCCTTGGGTGACTCACTCAGACTACCCTCAACCTCATCCACATCACACAAGGTATACTCCACAGATCCATCCATCGGCAAGATTTCTCCAGTGGAATCAATCTGGAACGGGTTCTTGACAACAGTACGAACAAGACCGGCATAGCTTACGACATAGGCAACATCTTCAACCCATAGAGAGGTGGGTGTCGAAGAGGGCACGAGACTAAGAGACGGAGGCACAGACCCTTGATGTAAATCATGAAAGTTGGCAACGCGAAGAGAGGCAGAGTTGGGCATGCCAGAGGTCGTGACTTGAAAGAGGATAAAGTTAACATCTCCATCCCATGCAGTGTAGTTCCCGTACATCTCGAACTGATCTCCGGCAATGTGTTGCCATGCACCAGGTGAAACGGTAGTAAGAACAGGTCGCTGGTAGAGGTTACACACAGGGTTCTTGCATGGGCCGTACATTCGATCATTGTTAGTGAACCTCATTCGCAAGATAACCTTGAGAGTGACGGGACGGGCAGAGTTTACAAGTTTCACCCACATGCCAAAGTTGTAGGTCTCTCCTGGGATGGCGGAGTCAGTGATGACCTGGCGTAATACCTGGCCTCTCTTGATTTGCATGACTTGGCCCATTTCATCGTCGTAGATGTTGGTTCCACTAGATGAAAGAAGTTAAAAGACAAGACAGGCGGTTAGACAAAGTCCATGTTTGTAAGCCATCAAACAATCAAGACAAGAACTCACCTAGAAGCCGACAACTTCCACATCTTATGACTCGAAACAAAACTCGGATTCCTCAAAAACAAAACCTGCTTATCCTCATCACTCAAACTCCCAACCCGTTCAATCCTTACATCATCCATGATATAATTGGCACTACTCTTGGCCAAACTAAACCTCAACTGATAATGATTGCACAACTTGGGTTCCAACAATTGACCTCCGTAGGTCCAATCGTCTCCGACGGTGTGATAGGCTTCGATGTACTTCCATTTATTGGCGTTATCGATTTGAGTACGGGAAATAACGTGAGAGTCATCTTTAGGACGGCTCCAACGAGAGGACTTTTGAGCATGATAATGACCAGTGTACATTTGAAAGACTTGGTTGGCTTCGGCCATTTTAACCCAGAGTGATATCTTGAGGGTATCGCCGGGGGCTAGGTCGGAAGAGAGCCAGGTAGACTCACAGCGGGCTCCAAGGTTGCGGCGGACGGTGCAGGCTCCGCCAGTGACGGAGTAGCTCTTTGTTCCAGAGTGAATGTCTGCGGCACTCGAGCCCGTTTCAGTGTCCAAGAGGGTGGTGGTGCAGGAACTCGACCAGGCTTGTTTGATGGCGTCGATGGATGTTTCGTTGTCGGCGGGGTTTAGCTCAAAGTCTCCGTAGCCTAGGATGCTAGTTCCAGTGGGAGCCGAGGAGATGGTGGGCGAGAGAGAGGGTGATAAGACCGGTTTGGCTGTGGGAGAGGAGACGGGAAGGGCTGTTGGAGAGCTGATGGGTGGATCGGTGGGTGCTCGAATGTCGACGGTTTGTACGGTGACTTTGTGGGCCTGCAATGGTGTTTAGATTGTGTTGAGCATAAGATGTGCACAAAGAAACAAAAGAGTACAAGAACAAACGAACTCACCTTCTGACTCTGCGTAGTAACCCCCTCATCACCCCACCTCAAATACCTCGAATTCTGCACATCATACTTGGTAAATGCAAACTTTCTCCACCTCGAATTCTCCTCACAAGGAGCCGGTCCACTCTCACCAATCCTATAAACTTCAAACGCCCGAGCATTCACACGTTGACGCCAATACTTTCTCAAACTCGAAAACTCCCCCGAGGAAAACGTGGTGGGGTCCATTTGATCCCGTGTCCATTCGGTTTGGAGCTGAATCATGGCGGCGGAAGAGGACAATCCCGAGGAGACTAGGGTGGCATGACTTGCTTCTAGTGCGTCCAATTCATCAGCGGTCGGTCCAAAGGTGCCCTTGTGCAAAAACCTTGAAATCTCGGCACGCACGGACAAATCCCTCTCGTAGTACGTAATATAATACGGAGCGTGGACGTTGGTCGTAGTGTAGTCGGCATGAACAATCTTCGTCCAAGGCAGCGTGACTTGACACAAGTATTCACCTTGAGAAAAGTACGTTCCAGAATTCGAGGCAGATCCACAAACATACTCCACTTCCCTTGCAGGACGACCAGGAGGCCTCGTCCATTCTCCGTTCGAAACACCGACAACGCTACGGCCGACGGGGTGGTAGTTCCCGATACCGTTGGCTTGTTGAACTTGTGTTCCGCTCCAACGGGAGAGGATGCACATTTTGGGGACGCCGCCATCGTCGACGAGGGGGGAGAGGAGAATGGTTTTGGGACCATTGCCGGTGGAGATGGAGGTGATGTGGACGGGAGTGCCGGGGGTGGAGGTTGCGCCGAGGGAGGAGCATGAGTATTTTGGGAGGTTTATGGGGAATTCGATGGGGGTTAGTGCAATGGTTGGGGCTGGCGTTGTGGCGGCTGTGGTTGTGGTGGCGGCTACGGGAGAGGTTGTGGGTGAATCGGTTGCGTGTGCGAGGGGTGAGAGGAGGTAGAGGAGGGTTAGAGAGAGGCCGTTGCGGCGACGGCGGCCGGGGTTGGACTTCATGGTTGTTTGGGTTTCAAATGAAGTTGTGGGATTTCAATTAATTGGTTGAGTGAGGTTGAGTGCCGGTGCGATGAGAATTGATGCTTTATGATCTCGCCCTTCAACAAGTAGACGACACGTTGCAAGCCTTGTGGCTGAATACCTTACGATGAAGATGGAGAGAAAATAGGGAGTCAATACCGCATAGAATTATAACCCCGAAATGTCTATTTCGTGTAAACATGATTCACAACGGACTCACAAGTTCTACCCCATCCTGTTAATGTTAACAAGTCTTAAATCTTCACTAAGTACAAATCAAAAGAAATGTGGTAGGGTAATGACCCAATAGAAACCCCGTAAAGAATCAGTGATTGATTGAAAAGTCGTAGAATGGTCGTAGCTGGAAGGAAAGTCGTACCGTGATTTATTCTAGACGTACCCGTGTCGATTCACTCTTTTCGAAACTTGCATTCTTATGTAGAAATTGGAACGCTTCCAAATTTTGATCCCAGGGACATGACAAATCTGCTAAGAAGTAGTAGATGCGAACTCTGGTGTACCGTAGTTCACTCACTAATACGCTCTAGAGATTTTTTGGAGCGGCTTAGATTGTGTGATCGTGTGATTTTCTTTCGACCACAGCGGCGGTTAATTTGTGATCCAAAATACCCGTAAACGGGGTAAAATTCGATAACTACGGGTACAAGAGCATGTCGCTTTGTATTATTTCGTGATCGAATCACGCTCAGAGCGGCGATAATGTGTGAACGAAAATGAGAAAGGTCGTAGAGCGGCTTAATTTGTGAGCGGGTTAGTGAATGAACTACGGTACCGTTATTTGTTGATTTCAAAGATTCTAAACAATTAACCTCACCGCCAACATGAAGATTTCCTTCTTCTTCCTTGCCGTCAGCAGTTTGTCTGCGTTGGGTGTCACCGTGATTGATAAAGTTGATGTGGCTGCAGATGACAAATCAAGCCTTCGTGGATCCCCCTTCTTCCGTGGTTTTGTCGAAGGCGTGGCACAACAGACGATTGGAAATTTTGTTGCAATAGATCCGGAAGAATGCATCGAAGATGGTGAAAAGTGTGACTCTAATCCCGATGATTGCTGCAGTGGGATTTGCATTGATACAGGTCTATGTGGTTGGACCTTAGGGGCCAATGAACTTGAGTGAGCTTGCTTCTGACTGATGTCGCTGAGGATGTGTTTCTGCTTGGAATTTATGAGCTCTCGGGTAGAGAGAAAGTGTTCATGGGGTTTGTTGCCAAACAATGTAGAATCAAGGACTTGTGGGAGGCTTTCATGGGATATTGAATTATTGTTTTGTCTGGATATGAAAACACAAATAATGTTATTACAGTCTTTTCATTCATGATCAGATAAGTTTATTTGGTAAGAATTGTATCTAATCATGCTAAATATTCCGTGATCATAATGAGTGTGAACTGTATTGGCACCAATGAAATCGTAACAAAGAAGAAAGAAGGCAGTTTCAAATTTAACCATACAGCACACTAATCCTCAATGCCCCACAACCTGAAGATAATGAGATATTTATTGTGAAACAGCTATGCACATGTCAATTTGCTGATAGGTTTGTGACACACAAGAAAAGGAACTTAAATCAAATATTAATACAGAAATTGTCACAACTGTTGGTCGGAGGTAATGTAACTCTTTATTTAAAGATGCTCTGCTTTCTATTTTGCTTCACAACACATATTACTCGTGTGGAATGGTTCTCCCCCCTAATGGTGGCATTCAGTGGAGAACCATGAAATTACTTGGACATAAGACATCGGGCAGTTCCAATCAGTAACCAGCCTGATCTACTGCTCAAACGTTAGCTGTCCAAAAATGCAACTTGTCTAGAGACAAAATGAAACAAGTTACATTTCTCCAACAATTGGGATAGATCCTCCCAATTGCTCATGAACCATAAGTCCAAGAATACCCATCATAGCAGCACGGCCTTGGTTGAGCTCAATGGCCCTCTTATTTGCTTGCCACTCAGGACTCTGCTTATCCCATCCAAAATCAAATCCATTACGGAAGTCACCTCTGAATTCAGATTCTCCAGTAGCATCAATCATAACCCTGGTCTCAAGGAAGCCAATGAAAGCAAGTGTCTGAAGAAGGGCGGCGGTGGAAATGGCATCAGGTCCGTTAATGGCGGCAATTCCATTGGGGACATCAGCGAAGGCACGGTCAAGTTCAATGTTTCCGGGAAGGTGGTAACCAGCTCGGGTGATGAGGTTTCCAACGAATGCAAGCTGGGCAATACGGCCGTGCTTGAGCTCTACGTAACGAAGACGGTCGAATGTTTCCTGGTCGGCACGGTCGAGGAAGCCAAGAGGATCCCAGAATCCGAGTGGGGCTTGGGCGCCGATTTCGTTTTCGAACGCAGCGAGGGAGGTGGTGGCCTTGCCAGTTTGGGCAGGGGCGAAGGCGGCAGCAGAGGCGATGGCAGCGGCGAAGATGACGGACTTCATGGTTCGGGTTATTGAAGCTAGCTAATAGAAGCAAATAATGAGCGGCTCGTGGAGAGATTAATTTTTCATGGAAGTTGGATGACGATTGCTTTGAAACTCTTCTTGCGGTGGCTGTTGAAGTATCTTTCGCGCGGTGGGTGTAGAACAAAGCTTCGTTATAAAATAAAAGTAAAACTAAATTTGCTCTAAAACCACCACGCGTATACACAAATGATAAGATATCGAAGTTAAAATAGAATAAAAACAAGTATTTCCTAAAATAGATCTTTGGAGCTTGAAGTGCACGCGTCCCCATGGCAGACGAACCGCCAGCACCTACATCTATCAACTGGACTCATCTCTTCGTGCATCCGAAAATCCAATTTCACGCCGACTGAACACAATCAAAGGACCTTTCAAACACCTCAATCAAGATGATGAAGCTTGCTACCCTCGCTGCTCTTGCCGGCTCTGCCACCGCATTTGCCCCCGCACAACAGGGACGTGCCTCTACCGCCGTCCGTGGATTTGAGAACGAGCTCGGAGTTATTGCCCCCACTGGATTCTTCGATCCTTTGGGTCTGTCGAAGGTGTGTTTCAATTAATGCTGTTGCTGGCATTTATTTTTAATATTACAGGTCAAAAACCTACATCATCTCACCTTGAAACGCTGCTTCTTCTTTCCCACCCTTCAGAACATCTCACAAGAAAAGTTCGATGAATACCGCACTGCCGAACTCAAACACGGCCGTGCCGCCATGCTCGCCGTCCTCGGATACATTGCCCCAGAAACCTACCGCTTCGGCTTCGACATTGCACCAGGAGTATCCACCTACGACATCCCCAATGGAGTTGCTGCGATTGATTACATCCCCGCTCTTGGCTGGGCACAAATGATTTTCTTCATTGGTGCCGTTGACTACTGGGGTGTACTTGGTGATTTTGAATTTGGAAAGCCAGACCTTGGTGATAAGGAGGAAGAGCGTAAACTTCAGGAGCTTCAACACGGACGTCTTGCCATGCTTGCTTTCCTTGAGCTTCTTCGTCATGATTCTCAGAACTTTGTCTCTCCTGGTTTTGATGGGTATGATAGGATGATCACTGGGCTGCCCTTCATGTATGGAAACTAAGAAGTTGAATTATTTTGACTACTAGACCATAGACATTCTTCCATTGGGTTTGATGATGTAGGAAGTATCCATGTGGTAGAAATGATGTCCACTGCAGTATAGTGAACTGCTAGAGGTCCTCTGAACTGTTCTGCTTGGGGTGACATGAGTATTGGCTAGAGGTTCTGCTACACTCTCTTAAAAGTAAATAAGCTCAATTTGTCCCCAACTTTGGTTTTAATGCCTGAGACAATAAATAAACTCCTTTTGTCCCTTACTGCATATGCGTGGTCATTTGCATTTTTGCTGATTAGGCGAGTATCCTGCTATCATTGGTTGATTGATATAGCTCTTTCATCTTGTCTTCTCCTGACTGGTGTTGTTCATTTGCACTACACTACTCACAGTACATGTCGGTATTTTTTGGCTCTTGCTTTCTCTTTGCTGCTTTCTTCAAACCAGGACAACCGGTCGAAGAATATTTGCATTTTGTGTTGTGTGAATGCATGAATTATGTACACACCATAAATATTTCTTCTGTTTTGTTCGAAGTTCACAAAACCGTTGATCATGAACAGGTAGGTAGCTCCTCTTGGCGTGCTCGTTCTTCATTGATCATAACTGATTTCCTCAGTTTCTCAAGGATACAGACAACACACGGATCTTAACCTAAATACAACACTAACATTTACACTCATGTCGTAGATGCATTTAATCATTTGTAACGATGGATGTCAGTTGACCCTATCAACATGTCTACCATTGGGTTCTGAAACACTGCGCAGGATAGGTGGCAGTGTAGAGTGTCTCAAACCTGGAAGACTGAAAGAAGGACTCGAATAATAACTTGTCTGACGAGCCTGTGCTCAGAGGCTATGACTCCCGCCGATGTCATACATACCCACACTAGGGTGGGTTGGAGGTAAGCTATTCCTGCCGGTAATCTGTTTCATCAGTTTGGTCACAGGGTGCAACATTGCCTATTGTGGGGCCAGGTATTATGTACTAGCACTCACACTACACTTGAACGGACCTGAGCATAACCAGAAACATTGTTATATAGGTGAAAGGGTAAAAGCATTCTATTTCTTTACTTCTGTTTTCTGTTTTCACCTGCCAACCCAAAACACACCATCTCATATCATGGCACATGGTTTAGTGATCTCACTTTAGAATTGTATCAGGCCACTAATCACTGGGACTTTGAGCGATGCCTATGTTACCACCTTGGTAGATCAGCTCAGTTTGGAGCTGATATGTTTTATGAGAGACTATAAAGAACGACAATACCAACGATGTCGTTCTGTTTTTTTTTGAAATATTCCCAAGTCATGGATATTGGCCCTATCCCCT